>APFE031176163.1:0-14546 GCA_000404065.3 Pinus taeda
TATATCGAATTCAAAGAGGAATTCATCTGGGTCTTCAAAGGATAACCCATGGAAATTGGGTAGCGCTGAAAGGGGAATATTCTTCATAGGAGTTGTTCCTCTCGGCAGGTCCCCAATAGGGAATTCCAGGGTAGAGAGTGAGTTCTCCCCCCTTCCTTCTGCTCTATTATCCTCCATTGGTCTTTCTCCTGAGTCACCTACTTTATCTTCTGTATCCTCAGGTTCTTCAGGTTCTTCAGGTTCCTCTACCGGTTCAGATACTTCCAGCTTCCTTTCAGGCCCCACTACTTCCTCTGTCTGTTGATCCGTTTGTGAGGAGTACTGTATTTGAGGTCTCCGGGAACTCGTTCTCTGCGATGTTTCAGCCTTCGAGATGATTTCATCAATGAAGGTCTTTCCTCCTCCCTTGTCGCCTGTGAAGTTAGGTTTCTTGCGTCCTCTCATGCACCTGTTATTTTCACAAAGAAATCATTAATGCCTTTAGAAATCTTTAGTTGCCTTCCCCGGCAACGACGCCAAAATGTTGGCTAGTTGAATTGTTTATCAATTAAACAATCAAGTACCACATTAATTGTCAACCTGGGAAAGTCTTTTTATTCCAAAGGCCACTACGTACTGTTTGTACTTAAATTCTAAAAGCATTGAAAGCTGTAGTATACTTAATTCCAGTACTAAGTTATCACAATGCTGAAAAAAGAATTGATTAAAATTACAGATCTAAGAAACAAGGAATTGGATGCTCTGTTGGCAGAGGATCAGGACCCTATCCTCCAGATGAGGACGTTCAGCACCTGCCCTTGGAATCAGATTGCTAACACAAACTGCACTCAGATTCACCGGTGAAATACGCTTGCACAATTCGAATAACTTAATAAAACAGAGTGCTAGCAAAACAGAACTTCAAGAGGTAATGCTACAAAGTCCAAAACAGAGTATCTGTAAAGAGAAACTACCACACACTTACACACTTGACAGCAAAGTAAATGGGTGAATCTTGTGAGGAAGGTGGGCCCAGTCCTTCTCACAAGATTCCCCAGAATGCGAAGAATAGCTTAAATACTCAGAACGTTCTTCTATTCATCCGTCAAAAATTCAGATGCAGTGAAGTTCAGAATTGTTGATAGTTTTACAAAATGCTCTTCCAGACTCCCCTTGACTAATGTAGATGTCTCCTATTTATAGAGGAGACATCTATTACAATAGATTGTTACGGTTCAGCTGTTTGACCCTTTTAATCAAAAATAAGAAATACAGAGATGTTATTGCAACAATATAATGATATATTCTTTGTTTAGACTGTTACACAGCTAATAACTGTCTTCGTCCGTCTTCCTTGGGATATGCACATTCCTCTCGTCGATTCCCCGTGCTATTCTGGTGGCTGTATTCTTCTTGATTTCGACAATCACGTCTCAGATAGTTGCCGTTGTGATTCTCAACTGGTGAGAAAATACCTTCTTTAGATAATATCTGTTGCTGACTATATCAACTGTGCAGTTGCTGCTTCTGGTGTTGCAGCAACTGCGTAGTTGTTGTTTTTGGTGTTACAGCAACTGTAGGTTATAATTACTGCGGCTTAAGACAATTACTTAGCAATTCAGTTAGCTTTCCAAAGATAAATACACAGGTACTTACGAATATGCAGTGAACAATTAAACATATAGATATGCGGGAAGTTACTCCATACCTTGGGGTAATCAAGTCATTGTACGATCAAAACTTATAGCTTATGACTGAAAAAGGATAATATTATGATGGAAATATAAGGTCAAAATTGGTCAATTCTGGGTCCTAACACCATATTATTTCTTCTCTCACTTCCTTCACTCGAAAAAGACTAATGGAGTGATGTTCCATGCAGAAGTTGTATAATAGACATAGAAATGAGGAGTTTATACATGAATATTTCTCATGCTCTCACGTTTCTTATATGGATGAATGTATGGAAGGGTAAAAACAAGAAACATTCTAGATCTTCATTATAAATGTAAATGGGATGTCCTCCCCATTTTGGACTAGGGTTTCAAATTTGGTGGAACACATGAAGTAGTGTATTTAAATTAGCTTTGGTACCCAGGCCTATTCTTAGTGCCTACTTTATGAAGGGAAAAATCTTCAAGATTCTTTCTAGATGAGGGAATACCACATCTCAAGGAACTCCACCATAACCTTGAATTTGAGGCTACAAGGAGGAGCTTCGGGACCCAAAAACTACACGACATCATATTTCACTGCACTTTCTTGTAAGATAATTCATTTATAATCTATAGTCATCACTGTGATGATGTCGTGATTTTGATAATAAATTTATGTATTGTTGTGAAAAAAAACTCATTCTCATACTCCAAGCTTCCAAAATTGTTAAACTCCATTTTGCACTAAGAATGATGTTTGCATTTAATTGATTATGTCTTCTCTTCTATTTTGATAAATATTCCCAATGAGTTGTAGGTTATCTTCCTGGAAGTATGATGAATTGATTTTTGTCTCAGCACATCCTTGAAACTCATCTCCTTGCCCTAAGTCTTGGCATACTATAGTTAAGGATATATCATAAACATGGCCCGATGTTTCTCAGAAATGACATAACGATGATTCGGCATAACCATGATCTGACATTCTCCCTCGACCAATTCAGGTAGTGGAAGAGACCAAATTTACTTGTACCTCATGGCTCATATTAGATTTGAGGAGCACCAAATATACATGAACAATTCTAAGATAATGCTAACACTGAGAACTTTAATGATTATGGTAAGATTGTGCCTGAAATGGAATGGAAATATTCTCAAGTCACAAACGAACCCAATGCTAGAACCAATGAATTTATGGGTAGAGACGAGAGAAGTTGGGAATCTAAATTTCAAAAGAAGGATAATTTTAAATAGAACCATTCACTCCCCTAACAGAGACAAACATTTGAATATGGAATTTTCAATTCATGAAAACAATAATAATTATGACGCGGTCACCATGAGATTGAGCGTTCAAGCTACAATGAGTCTATTTGAAAACAAGAAAAAGATCATAAGTGATTCAAATGAAGGTTTCATAAATACTGTATATTCAGGAAATCAAATGTTATTGTCTACAGGAGAAATGAGTTCAAGGACATGGAGTGGAGAGAGTGACATGAGCATGGATTTATCATTGCGACAGTCCACCAACTATGAAAATGAAGAACATATTTGTCTACAGAATTATGTTCTTCAAAAAACCGAGATGAAATTGCAGTTGAAGGTAGATGAACCCATTCTATTTCCAAGGAAGTCTTTTGAAAACTATAACACTAAACTTCAGTTGAATGAAGAGATAAGGAAGAAGGCCAAAAAACTTGAAGCACCTTCTACTAGCAAATTCAAAATCCATGATGGACCTGATGCTCTAGTAATGAACATCAACGTTGAACATTTTGAATGTATGGAATTGAAGGAACCAACCACTGAGAAGAAAATAGATGATAATTCTGGAATGTTCAAAAGTTCCATGGATTTGAATCTACAACTTTTGGAAGAAATGATTCAAAACATGAACAAACAGGCGCATTTGGGTGATGGGTTTTTCTCTCAGGATATGAGAGGGAAACACTATGACTTATACATGTTGAAACAAGACGAAAAGTTGAGGGATGAAGAGCCTTCAAAAAGGTTGGAGAATGAAGCAAAATTTAAGGTGATGGAGAAATTCTTAGAACAGAGTAAAGCAGACATTAAAGGGAAGATAAATCCTACTATCCATTTAACTTTCTGACCCAAATTGCAAAGGATGGAGAAGAGGAAATCGATGATTTATTCAAGGAACACAAATTTGAACAAGCAGAGTAAGAAAGTTACATTCAAAAATTATCCTCTTGCTACGATGGGTTACCCTCCATCTTCTAAGGACCTGCCAAGGAAAATGAGACCATCCAAAAAAATCCCTTGTCTCACTAAAACTCCCATTTCTATTTATTCAAAGAAGCAAAGAAATCAATCTAGTATGGCTAAAAACCAATTTGCTAGATCTGTTCCCAACTTTATAGATCTTAAAGAGGAAAATACCAAACCCTCTCTGGGGAAATCTAGTTTTGGTTTCACTTCAGTTTATAAAAAGTCGGGATCTTTTTCTTATGCACAACATCAAAATAAGAAAAAGAGTTGTAATCAATTTTCTTCTTATGTACAGGTTAACCTATCTCTATCTACAAACAATCTGAATGAGAAGAAACGACACAACAAAGATATGATGAAAGTATGTGCCACTGTGAGTGAATTGAAGAGTTTGTCAGGCCCAAGGTATGAAAGAGGTATACTGAGCCCACTGAAGGCTTCCAAAGAAAACAAAAATGGTAAATCTATTGAAAGTGTACCTTTCCTCACCAAAGGCAAAGGACCAAAACTAAGCATTGGACCTGGAACTACTGAATTTAAAGTTTCTCCTATGAAGGACATGGGGTATAAAAGTGTAGACAAACATGGTAGTATTTTTCAATCATCAAATGTTATAGATGAAAAAGAGTATAGCACGGGTAAGCACAATAGAAAGAACTTCTCATATACCCAATTCCCTTCAGATACAACACCTTATGACTGTGAAGAAAAACGAGGATTTAACAAACTCGATTTGTCTCCATTGAAAATTCCACCGTTTTCTAGATAGGTAAAATACAGAGAAAAATATGGGAATCTAATGGGGGTGTTATCACTCAGGTTGTTCCCTTTGACTCCTAAGGGAATACGACCGAGGTAACCACAAACCAATCTTTGGACTGCAAGTCCTAGCCTACCATCAGTCAGGGAGGGATCTCTCTTTAGGATTTAACTTTGTTTAAGGGATGATTTTAGGCTAGATATGATGCACATGGGTTTTGATTTGGTTTAGCGGGATGGTTGATCTTAATCAAACTGAGTTGGCATGCAAAGTGTAAGAAGTTCAAACCATTGGGCATGGAGTCATGACTGTGAACTAAAGGGTGCTTTTTCTTTGGTAGAAGAAGGGAATATGGAGCAGGATAGCTACACATGGCACAATGATTTATGCTGGAACAAGGATGAAATGGAGGTCAAGGAATGAGAGGCAATTAAATATCTCTCATCCAGCCAACGAGGGAAATTGGATGAAAGTTGTATGGGGCAATGAAGAATTCCCAGACAGCATTCATATAATGAAGGGAATAGCTTAAACATGTGCAATTAAGAATGCATATTCATCACTAATTTCAGAGGAAAACATGGAAAAGCTACACGAATTGAGCACAGAGAGAATGAAAACCAATTCTGGTCTATTCTTTCTTCCTGCAACTTAGATTATGATATATATTTGGTACAACTATTTACAAACTGATAAACGAAGGGAGGAAAAACTTATTGAACCGTGAACAAGCACGAGAATTCCATACCAATTTCTTCAGCCATTAAAAGCACAACCAGCCAGTTCAGATGCAAGCATTCCAGCAATCTTTGATTACAGAAGTTCTTAATATTTACAATGCAGCTCTCAAAATGAGAGATCAACCAAACAACCCACCAACCCTTATTACATTGTTTAGGGCTATGTTTATAGGCAAAATATATACAAAAAAGATCTGCTAGAATATCTTTAGGAAATAAATGAATTTAACCTAACTTTTCTTATAAGTAATGAAAAATATCTATCTAATGCTGCGTTGGGGGCAGCTATTTCAAAAATGAGGCTATCTGTCTTTTGCTCTTATGCAATTGCCATTCATCATAACTGCGCATTGGTCTCTATTCCACTGCTCTTGAGTGGCTTTACTATGCATTAACTGTGGTCTGAGAGCCTTAAATGGCTTCACCACTTTCTTATGGTCGATCTGATACTCTTTGCCGCTTCACTGATACTCTTTAATTGAATCTCGGCTTCTTCTTTCTCTGATATGCTAAAAACTGTTAAATCGCCCCTTTTCTGCCCTTTCGAGGCAAAAATAACTGCTGAAAATTAAGATTCTCCATTTTGGCCTATTTCCCGTAGCGATGCACGATTAGCACTAAGCGCTAATCGAGCATCAAAAACTGCCTTAGAATTTGATTTCGGGCCTCCAAAGCATCGATTTCACACTTGTGCACTTTCCTTTCGGCGGATTACGTCAGCAGTATGGAGGGTGATGTCAGTGGTACGACATGTGATGTCGGCATGACGTCAGCAGTAGGACCCATCACGGATGATGACGTCAACAGGGTGATGTGGCAAGGTGACGCAGCAGGGTACAGCACAGTGGCAGGTGAGGTGGCGGCATCGTCATGCGATGATGTAAGCAACAAGGGAGGGCGGTAAGCAGTTTACGTCGAACCGCTTTTGGTACGGGAGCAGTATGTGTCAGGGGCAGCCTGATGCAATAGGCGGCCGACAGCTGTCCCAGTGTATGACGGTGAAATCGTCGACCATCGGGTACTATCTTGCCGCTATGAAGGGGCACCCAATATCGACGAAGGCCGTCGGATCTGTGGGGAGTGATCCGACGGTGGACAGGAAGGAAAAAAGCTCGGGTTTTAGCAGAACAACGTGCCTGATAAACATAAATTTTTCACTGTTGCGGGCGGGTTAAAACCTTAGATTTAGAGGTTAATGTGTTTTGGCGCGGGACTATGGTTATTTATTAATCAGACATTAATAAAATCCAAATGCAATGTGCGTGGAGGGCGTGGTATGGTTTGGTGTGCGCGGGAGGGGTTTAGCACGGTTATTCATTTAACCAGAGGTTAAACAAATCCCAAGGGAAATGAACATGGAAGGGCTAATACTAAGGCCCCAAATAGACCTAGTATTTCCTGGACTTTTATTTATTTGGCTATAGTTGCCATGGGGTGGGATATTTAATATTTTTGGGGTATTTATGTAGTTTTTTGTAGAATAGGGGGAGGGGAAATGATTTAGGGAGCTAGATAGTAAGGTTAGATGTTAGTATGAGGTTTTGGAATGGAAAGGAGGGGATGCATGCTAAGCTTAGAATGGAAACTTAAGCATAAGGAAATAAATGGATAGTGTAAAGATAAATTTTACACAAGAAATGTGGCTTCTTTTCACTAAGCCAACTCAGATGTCAACTTGGTTTTTAACGAGGATGGAGTGAAAACTGGACTGGTTGGGTAGATCCCAAGGTCCTCAAGGGGATGTTAGTGAGTGATTTGGGAAATAATAAGAAGGGGGAGTTAGAGATTCCTTGCCTAATCTGATCAACATGAGAAAGTGCCACAAAACTGTGATCTAAATGAATATAACACTTGAAAATATGAAATGGATCACATAGCTTGATTTCTGCAACCACGAAACTACTTACCCAGCCTACTTTACCTGGCATTTTTTCTTCTTTTGGTTTGGGTGCACTTGAACTAACAAACCCAACTTTTCAACGTTTTTCTTCTATTTACTGTCCTCCTACCTACATCTATACTTATTCCATCCAGGGGCTCAGATTAAGCTGTTGAGCACCCTTGCTTCTCTACCTATCTAAGAATCTGCCAAGTTTAAGTTGTTTGGATAGATAATGATTCTCTATATTCTACAACAGGAAATTGAAACCTAGGGAGACCAAGATTAAGCTGTTTGGATCTCCCTTTAATTGGAAATTCTTCAAAAATGGAATAACGTATCAAAATTGGAATGCAGCAGAGGCACTTATACTAGCACACTCCCATGGACACTTCTTTGGCCTCTGTAGCAAATATGGAACATTGCAGCCTGCAGAGCATGACATATTTGGCATGTAAACATGTTAATCATGAAAGATGAATATCTGCTATGAGCAGGAGGCTAACAGGGGGCTCTGATAGTTATGTTACTAGGAGGGTGATTCGTAATTCTCCTCAACAATTCCAGTAGGTTTCTCTCGAGGGAATGAAAAGGTCCCTGAATTTTGGTCAGTAAACCGTGGTTTCTGAAGCTATTAACATAGAAGAGCAGGAAGATGATTTTATAAGGAGGAATCTATTTCCATATCAAACAAGCTATGGCTTTGCAGGAGTATATAATGAACAAGTGAGAGGTAAGTGGATGCACATTTATTTTTAAAATCATGTTCATTATAATAAGATTGTGTGTGATACTAGTATCGGTAGTATTTTAAGGGACCTTCCTTGTAGCTTTTCTCCTTAATTTTAATCCCCCCATGTAGATATATAAGGATTAAGCATTGTACTATAATCTCTCATTAATTGTACTAGCTCGTGAGCTCATAAAACTAATGCTAGTGTATCAGTAATTTGAAACAATATTTTGGAGACTCTCATGTCTTTATGACTAGATGTGTAAGTCTACGAAACAAAATGGCGAGTAGCGTCACCCCTGAAAGGGTAAGTGAAATAAGGGATCTAATGCATTATTATCTTGCAGCCCAGTCTCTCTGAGCCTCTGTTCCAGCTTGGCTTGCAAACTCTGAGTTAGAGGAAGATCACACTTCTGGAGTTGGTTCCTTACCTAAAGGTGAGTTGCACTACCTTCTCTCATAGAGCCTCAAATTTGATGAGATAAAAGTTGATGGTCATGCTGCTAATGATGTTGATTTGGGTGATGCTAATGCTCCTTAATGTTCATATTGCGATTTTGGACAACACCTCTATTCTTGCCTCGCACATACATCATTCGAAAGCAGTGGAAATGACCCCAAGTCTAGCTTATCCAAAATGAAATATGTGGGTGTACGACACTAGTTCTTGCAACTAGCCTCCTCCCCTTCCAATTCATATCAAATATACATACATACAAGCTACTTTTCATGAAAAGAACTTCAACAGTTGGTCATACTGGAATTTCTGGCAAGATATATCAACATAGCTATGGATTTGTCAGCCCATATGACTTAAATTTAGTTCTGGTATAGTAAGTTGTGTGGAACAGAGTGGATTTAAGTGGTGCGAAGAATGGAACTTTAATTTTCAAGGTTACTAGGTCCAAGCATTCAATTAGTGTATCAATTGTTTATGGGTGGATTAGACTATTTTTCTTGCAGAGGAACGATCAAAATCATTTTATCACCCACAAAGCGTATTGAAATGTATTGGTCAAATTTAAACTTTAACAAAAGTCTTTTTACTTCTCATTCTTCAAATCCATTGAACTCTGATGCCTTAGCTGCAGATTTGTTCTGCGTTTTCACACATATTTGTTCTATGTTTTCCAGTGATTCACCAACAGTTAGGTTTCAGGGTTGAATTTCGATACGTAATCGATTTTTTCGACGCATATTTTCGTGAATAAATCAAATCGTGGGTGAGTGCAACACAACTTAATGATGACTCTATTCCATTTAAAAGGGAGGCAATTGTTGTCATAGAAGGTCTAAATAAAATGGGCATACACCCAATCATGGTTACAAGAGATAAGTAGACAATGATTGACGAAATGCAAGTTCACTACCCCTACCATACACCTTGCCTTAGTAGAACTAGGTGCCTTAGAAGATTGATTTCGTCTCATCATAGGAGAGCCAAAACTAACCACTGGTTGTAATTTTTCTATCATCAGTACTTCTAAGTTAATTAGAAAAGCCTTGCAACCCAATTGGCTACTGACACATGATGATCATAAACCTGCAATAGAATCTTGATATCATTCTCCCCTTGCCCAATGGAAACTTTAGAGTTCTAGTTCCAAATAGGGCATAAACGCAAGATTCTTCTTATCCATTTTAGAAACCAACTCCCTCTTTCATTGGGGATTCAAACACATAAGGAAGAAGAATCCTAGGTTCATCCATCACAACCTTGATATGGAGGTTGGAATTAGTTTTACCAAGCCTTGATAGGTATGTATCAAATGTGTTAGTCAAAAGGTATCATCAATTCAACAACAAAGGCTTTTTGAAGAACATATCCATGGACATACAATCCATAATGCCAAATCTCAGGTGAATTTTCTCCATCTTAAACTCATTTATTTTTATCTTTGTGATGTGATAACTGAGACTCTCTCATTTATTTTTTCTCAAGTTTATTTATTTGTGGATAAATAACTTATGTTGTTTAAATTTATTGGATTATGTCCCCTTTCTTTCCCTCTTTCCTTATCCCCTAGCTGTTAGTTTCCCATTTCATAGTTTTTCCACCATTCATCTCAAGCCATGTTGTCTTCTACCTTCATTTTTTCCCCTTCTTGGCCAGGATATTTCCATACCATCCCCATCCTTTCTTTCCATGATTTGATCCATCCCATCCTTTCTTTCCACAATTTGATCCATCCCACCCTTTCTTTCCATCCTTACAACTACTCAATTACATGAACAATGAGAGGAGCATGACATTGATGAAGGTACATATTATTATTAAAGTAGCCATGCCCCACTGTAAGATATTTAATTACATTGATGGTAAGTAGTGTGGTGTAGCGTCCCTACTCTGCTCTATGCAGGTGGATGATATTCCTTTTAATAGAGTTGAAGGAAACAAACAATTGTGAGCTCCCTAAACTTTAACATTATCTATACCTTTGACAGAATACTTATTGCCTAACTACTAAGAAAATTTTCCTATACGTCAGTGTTCTCACGTGAAGAATATACATTTTGTATGGATGTCTACAAACTAACTATGTATAAATTTATAGTTCATATTTAGCCATTTTGTCCATCGAAAACTCACTTTTCTCATTTGTTTTCATCTTTAGCATGTGACTGAAATTCAAGAAAGTCTTCTTCATATCTATTCAATATTATATATTTTCATATAAAGAGATAAATAGGTTCCTCATTTTATCATCCCATTTACCTTCCAGGCACAATTGAATTAGTTTATTCTACTAAAGCAATTCATGTGAACTAGCTTCCAAGCATGAATTTCTCTTGTTGTTTCTCCTTAGAAAATTGAGATTGAATAAAAATTTACCTCGAGAATAAAACAAGTGAATATTTCTTTCACATGTCACTTCTTCTCAAAATAAATGTCTCTTGTTTACATGAGTTTCTTCTCTTGAAGATAATTCCTCTACTGCCAATTATAATCAGTCTATGGCCTAAAACAACTAGGTTGAACAAGATTATGGACACAGCTGTGAAGAAAAAATATATATATATATCTGTCGTGACCCAATGAGTTAAAAGATATTTCACATTGTAGCTAATGTTAAGAGTAGTGGTAAGTTGTATGGAAATACACCCTCACTAACACTAATCAATGAAGAGATTTTAAATTTAAAGAATAGGTGTAAGATTTCTTGAATAAAGCTAATAAATTTCAGAGTAGTCATTTAAGTAACAATCCATAGATAAGGTTGTAGAATCTTGTGGGTTAGTAAAAGACAAATAATTTGCTCAATGGAAATTGCAAGAGAGAAATATGAAGCTTAAACTCAGCTTGGAATTTGTATGCATCCAACCTGGAACAAATGTATAAAGTCAGGTTGCAATTGAGAGCCTTGATAGATCATGCTTTGTCCTTGTATAATTAATCCAACAAAGCAACGTTTCTTTGGTATCCCCATGATGAAAAAGTTGGATGCTACCATCAAAGAGTTGCCAATTCTCTTGAATATTTGGTAGGTTTCAATGAGTCTATAACAAACAAGGTTCGTATACTCACAAATATTCAGAATATATGGAATATGGTAATATCCATAATAGAACAAGTAATATTTACATATAAATAATATTTATATATAATAATGTTGAATGTACAAGTCATATCAATGGTTCCAAATTAGTGTTGAAATTCGATTGCAAGTTGAATTTCTGATCTTGGTAATTACTTGTGAGAGAATTATTATTCTCTTACCATTTTTTATTCTTCATCAAACAATTATACTTTAACAATTTTAATTGTAAGAGATTACTAATTCGTATGGTTTGTAGCATATATGGATGAGTGTTAGGATCCGAAAATATTGGGGTTGTCTTGGTTTTTGAAATGGATAATTTTTAGGATGTAAATAAATATGAAATAAGAAATTCAAGTGAGTCAATCTGGTCAAATACATTGGAAGGGTGTGTATATGACATAGTTTTAGAAATAATTCCAAAATGACATTTGTTTGCCATATTTGATATTTTGGTGGGTATGTGGAGATATGATGTGAAAATGATACCATGGGGTACAACTAGTTAAGAATGGACCAATAGTGAAAATGATAATAACCTCGATTTATATATTGTTTTTAACATCAAATTTACATCACGGTAAAATATGAATATCCCATTAAGTATTATCTAAAGATGATTCAAAGAATCTCACCTTTAGCGTAACTACATGGTAGAGTAATTTCTAAGGTGTAAAGTTGTATTAGAGGCACTATTTGTTTGTTTTGGCTAGAAAAAGGTTTTTTATTGGTTTTATGTGAATTTTAATTTATCATTTGTAGCACGGTTAGAAATGGGAAAGAATAATATGTGACATATATTTTGTAGAAATTGATGTTGAATGAAAGGATATATAGTTTAAACAAGCTACAATCTTCTTTGGTAAAGGCAAAGGAACATCTTAAAAATCTATCTAAGAATACACCAAATACAAAGTTTGAAAAGAAGTAATATATGATTTTTTATTTTGCATATATGTTATTTTTCCTACCTCATTAAGGTTGATTTTTTTGTTGTCCTACTTGATTGATACCTTCTCATGAGAGGAAGACTTTAAATATGAATTAATATGTTCCTTGAACAAATCAGATTCAAAGTTTAAAGATATAAAGATTAAAAAAAATGTCAATGCCTTTGTTTGATTGTTACTTGACTTTGATGTGGGCACGTTATAGGAAATGAGATTAAAAAAAGGATGGGGAGACAATGTAGAGCATGTATTGGATATGATTCATTTGTTGTGGGAGATCCTTCGGGCACTTGCATCATCAACTTTGGAAATGTTTCTAGCAGCGATTCCTATGATTTTTAACATTGTGATTCTTTCACCTAATGGCTATTTTGGGAAAAAAACATGTTTTAGGAATGCTAGACAAGGCACAGGTGGATATGTAAACAAATATTTTATAATTGCAATGTGCATTCCATTATATCTCGTCTTTATTGTTTGATTGTATTTTGAACGTTTCCTTCAATATTTTTTTGTTTTCTAACCATGAAATTTAAAATACTTGGTATCATGTCCATTTAAACATCCAAAGCTTGAATATGAGATTAGTATTACATGATATTAATTGAAATCCTTTTAACAATTTTGTGTTAAGAAAATTTCATGAGTATTAGAAAATTTTACTTTCATGTTGTTATTTGAGTACATGTTGTCTATATACTTGACCAAGTTCATGCGTTAAAGAATGAAATGTGTTGTGAATAAAACAACAAGGATTAGACATCACACCTCAAATTATTTGTTTTCACAAGTTATCTACAGTCTGAGCTTTTTAGCATGTAACATAGTTGGCTTGATTATGCATAAGATTTCTCTAATGATTGAATACTAAGTTACTAAGTTCTTATTTTCTATGGTGATGTTTGAATTTTGTTGTTTATACAGGTCATTTAACCACATAATGTCCATTATACAACCCAACTGAAGAAAAATTGTTCAAGTTTCTGACTTTTATGGAGAAAAATGGCATTTCCATTGTTGATGTTGAGGTATATGTCATATAAATATTTTATAGTCTACATTAGCTTATATTCCAATATTCATCATATTTCATGTCTTATACTCTACATTGTATCTTCTTTTGTTTTCAGGAGAAGAACTTAATATTGATGGTAAGAAGCAAGAATTGAGGAAATAAGATAACAATAACAATGAAGCGATAAATGCAAAAAGAGAAAGAAGAGAACTAGTTCAGTGATATCTTTAGAGCCAATATCTAAAATAAGACACACAAATAGAGATTCATGCTCAAGTCTTCAAAGTTGGTGAATTCACTTTCAATGTCTTGGAAACACAGTGATAATGTTTTGAAGTGATGAAACAATATTACATGTCTAAATTGTAGTCCAACCAATATTTAGTTGGAAACTCATATTGTAATACTTGACATTTTATATAATATAATTTATGGCTTAAATTATTTATAGTTGCACATGATATTATTTAGATTGGAATTAACATATGTAACTTTGTGTTTTCATACTAGATGAATATGCACATTGTATGACATTTTTTTATTTAGTCGCAAAATCATACTAATTAATTTGTGTTGATTAATAATGAACACATAAAATCAATATAAACTACTAAATTAGTAGTTCATATTGATTAATGATGAACACAAATAAAATGAATACATGACTAAAATAGTCCTTTATAATGATTATTAATAAAAGTAAATGAAATTAATATAAACTACTAAATTAGTCGTTAATATAATGAATATGAAACTACCAAAAAAATATAAATGACTACTACAAATGATAAATTTGTGATTACAAATGACGACTAAAGTTTGCATTAATATGATTATTAGTGGTTAATTTATAGTATCTTATAATATGACCAAAATTTAGTCATATTTCTTTGGTCATTAATTGGTTTCAAATGGTGACTAAAATTTGCATATATATGAATATTAGTAGCTAATTTATAGTATCTTATAACATGACTAATATTTTGGTCGTATTTCTTTGGTCATTAATTGGTTTTCTCGGGCGTTCATATAGTAATATATTTTGTTGTATATTTTGTCAT
>APFE031176163.1:24017-34232 GCA_000404065.3 Pinus taeda
AATTTTACACAAGAAATGTGGCTTCTTTTCACTAAGCCAACTCAGATGTCAACTTGGTTTTTAACCAGGATGGAGTGAAAACTGGACTGGTTGGGCAGATCCCAAGGTCCTCAAGGGGATGTTAGTGAGTGATTTGGGAAATAAGAAGAAGGGGGAGTTAGAGATGCCTTGCCCGATCTAATCAACATGAGAAAGTGCCACAAAACTGTGATGTGAATGAATATAACACTTGAAAATATGAAATGGATCACATAGCTTGATTTCTACAACCACGAAACTACTTACCCAGCCTACTTTACCTGGCATTTTTTCTTCTTTTGGTTTGGGTGCACTTGAACTAGCAAACCCAACTTTTCAAAATTTTTCTTTTATTTACCGTCCTCCTACCTACATCTATACTTATTCCATCTAGGGGCTCAGATTAAGCTGTTGAGCACCCTTGCTTCTCTACCTATCTAAGAATCTGCCAAGTTTAAGCTGTTTGGACAGATAATGATTCTCTATATTCTACAACAGGAAATTGAAACCTAGGGAGACCAAGATTAAGCTGTTTGGATCTCCCTTTAATTGGAAATTCTTCAAAAATGGAATAACGTATCAAAATTGGAATGCAGCAGAGGCACTTATACTAGCACACTCCCATGGACACTTCTTTGGCCTCTGTAGCAAATATGGAACATTGCAGCCTGCAGAGCATGACATATTTGGCATGTAAACATGTTAATCATGAAAGATGAATATCTGCTATGAGCAGGAGGCTAACAGGGGGCTCTGATAGTTATGTTACTAGGAGGGTGATTCGTAATTCTCCTCAACAATTCCAGTAGGTTTCTCTCGAGGGAATGAAAAGGTCCCTGAATTTTGGTCAGTAAACCGTGGTTTCTGAAGCTATTAACATAGAAGAGTAGGAAGATGATTTTATAAGGAGTAATCTATTTCCATATCAGACAAGCTATGGCTTTGCAGGAGTATAGAATGAACAAGTGAGAGGTAAGTGGATGCACATTTATTTTTAAAATCATGTTCATTATAATAAGATTGTGTGTGATACTAGTATCGGTAGTATTTTAAGGGACCTTCCTTGTATCTTTTCTCCTTAATTTTAATCCCCCCATGTAGATATATAAGGATTAAGCATTGTAGTATAATCTCTTGTTAATTATACTAGCTCGTGAGCTCATAAAACTAATGCTAGTGTATCAGTAATTTGAAATAATATTTTGGAGACTCTCATGTCTTTCTGACTAGATGTGTAAGTCTACTAAACAAAATGGCCAGTAGCGTCACCCCTGAAAGGGTAAGTGAAATAAGGTATCTAATGCATTATTATCTTGCAGCCCAGTCTCTCTGAGCCTCTGTTCCAGCTTGGCTTGCAAACTCTGAGTTAGAGGAAGATCACACTTCTGGAGTTGGTTCCTTACCTAAAGGTGAGTTGCACTACCTTCTCTCATAGAGCCTCAAATTTGATGAGATAAAAGTTGATGGTCATGCTGCTAATGATGTTGATTTGGGTGATGCTAATGCTCCTTAATGTTCATATTGCGATTTTGGACAACACCTCTATCTTGCCTCGCAATTAACATATGTAACTTTGCATTATCATATTAGATAAACATGCACATTGTATGGATTGTTTTTTTTAATTTAGTTGCAAAATCATAGTAATTAATTTATGTTGATTAATAATGAACACATAAAATCAATCTAAAACTACTAAATTAGTAGTTAATATTAATTAATGATGAACATGAATAAAATAAGTATATGATTAAATTAGTCGTTTATAATGATTATGAATGAAATTAAATGAAATGAATAGAAACTACTAAATTAGTCGTTTATATAATGAATATAAAAATACCAAAAAAAGATAAATGACTACTGCAACTGATAATTTTTTTATTAAAATGATAACTAAATTTTGCATATATACGACTATTAGTAGCAAATTTACAGTATATAATAACACGAATAAAATTTAGTCATATTGCTTTGGCCATATAGTGGTTTGAAATGATGACTAATATATATATATATATATATATATGACTATTAGTAGCTAATTTAAAGTATCTTATAACACGACCAACATTTTGGTCATATTTCTTTGATCATTAATTGGTTTTTCCGTTATTCATATAGTAATATATTTTGTTGTATATTTGTTCATTAATTGCGACAATTAATGACTAAAGATACTACTAGATGGTAAAATTGAGAAAACTAGTTAATGACTAAGCTAAAAATGACTAAAAGTTGGTCGGGTTATAAGATACTGTAACTTAGTTACTATTGGTCACCGACTAAAAAATGGTCGTTTATATGCAAATTTTAGTTGTTTTTTTAGTAACTAATTTTTCTTTTTGTACTAGTGATATGTGCATATACACAAATTTCAAATGATATGGACCCGGTTTGAATGATTTCATTTTTGAAAGGTTATATTTTTTAAGTTTTAAATGGTGGCTCAGAAACATATTGCAATTATCTGATTGTGTAAACTTGAAGATTTCAAACAATTTGCAAGTGAAAATTATATGTGTTTTGGGTAAATGGTCAATTTACTAAACATATCAAACTAGTGAATTTTAACCAAATTTTATAGCCAAACAAAGATAAATAACCATGTCTGAAACACATAGCACATAACATGATAAAGGAGTCCACCCCTCTCTTGGACCACACCTCCTGGTCCAGCTTCCAATGCAAATCCTCTTTCATTAAGTTCTAAAAATTATTTTTACTTGGATTTACAAAGTTCAAATAGAAACATGACTCATAATAGTGAAGAACTTCTACTGTGGGTAAAAGGATATCCAAATTTAAGGAACATGGCTCTTCTAGAACAAGCAATAAGGATATTTTTTACACTAATCTTTTTTATTTTCCATTTTTTTTCACAAGTTATCTATTACCTGATATTTTTAACATGTAACTCAGTTGGTATGATTGTACTTAAGGTTTTGTTGAAGGTTGAATACTAAGTTCCTAAGGTGTTATTTTTATGGTGACATTTTATTTTCTTTGTTTATACAGGTCATCTAGCCGCATAGTGGCCACTATCGAATGTTGAGGTATATGTCGTATAAATCTTTTATAGTCTACTTTATTTTATATTCAGTTACTCATCGTATTTCATGTCTTATACTTTACATTGTATCTTTCTTCATTTTCAGGGGAGGAACTCAATATTGATGGTAACAAGCAATAACAATGGAGCGACAAATGCAAAATGAGAGAGAGAAGAGAATCTATCTAGTGATACCCTTAGAGCCAATATCTTGTATAAGACACACTCATACATACTAATGGTCAAGCCTTCAAAGTTGGTGAATTCACTTGCAATGATTTGGAAACACAGTGGTAATGTTTTGAAATGATGAAACAATATTTCATGTGTAAATTGTAGTCCTGATATTAAGTTGGAAACTCATATTGAGATACTTGATATTTTATATAATAAAATTTATATGGTTGAAATTATTTTTATTTGCACTTGATATTATTTAGTCTTGTAATTAACATATGTAACTTTGCGTTATCATATTAGATAAACATGAACATTGTATGGATTTTTTCTTTAATTTTAGTTGCAAAATCATACTAATTAATTTATGTTGATTAATAATGAACACATAAAATCAATCTAAAACTACTAAATTAGTAGTTTATATTAATTAATGATGAATAAGAATAAAATGAATATATGACTAAATTAATCGTTTATAATGATTTTGAATGAAATTAAATGAAATGAATAAAAACTTCTAAATCAGTTGTTTATATAATGAATATGAAAATACCAAAAACAGATAAATGACTACTGCAAATGATAACTTTTTATTAAAATGATAACTAAATTTTGCATATATACTACTATTAATAGCTAATTTACAGTATCTCATAACACGACTAAAATTTAGTCATATTTCTTTGTTCGTTAATTGGTTTCAAATGATGACTAAAATTTGCATATATATGCTATTAGTAGCTAATTTACAGTATATTATAACACGACCAACATTTTGGTCATTAATTGTGTTTCTCAAGGATTCATTTAGTAATATATTTTGTTGTGTGTTTGGTTATTAATTGCGACAATTAATGACTAAACCAATGAAAATTAATGACTAAATATACTACTAGATGGTCAAATTGAGGAAACCAATTAATGACTAAGCTAAAAATGGCTAAAAGTTGGTCGGGTTATAAGAGATTGTAAATTAGCTACTATTGGTCACCAAATAAAAAATTGTCGATTCTATGCAAATTTTAATTGTTCTTTTAGTAACTAATTATTCACTTTGTACTAATGATATCTGCATATACAAAATTTAGAATGTCATGGACTTATTTTGAAATTTTGCATTTTTGAAAGGCTATATTTTTTAAGCTTTAAATTGTGGCTCATAAACATATTGTAGTTATATGATTATGTAAACTTAAAGATTTTCAACAATTTGCAAGTGAAAATTATATGTGTTTTGGGTAAATGATAAATTTAATAAACATATAAAACAAGTGAATTTTAACCAAATTTTATGGCCAAACAAAGACAAATAACCATGTCTAAAACACATAGCACAAAACATGATAAAGGAGTTCACCCCTCTTGGACCACATCTCCTAGTCGAGCTTCCAATGCATGGCCTCTTTCATTAAATTCTAAAAAGTATTTTTACATGGATTTAAAAATTTCAAATAGCAAAATTGATGTATCCAATGGATCTAGAACTATCAAAAACCCCCAATTTGGTTCTTTATGTACCTCTTTTGGCAAAAAATTGTGTAAGTTATGACTGTTTCAAGTGTTTTCTCTATTCTACAGCTAATCATCCTCCAATTTGGCTTGAACCTGGTTTGAGCACCCCAAACCTAGAACTAGCACACATTTCTAGCCTACACTCCCACCCAACAGAAAAAATTATAGGATAGTTAGTCCGCCCATTAAGTCCCGAGTTCCAAAAATCATGGTCATGTCGTGTGCATATGACCGGGTTTAGGGTTGAGATTTCAGGGCCTATGTGCCAATGATTTAGCCCTCTGCTTGGTGTGCGTTCTCAGTCTTACGGGGTCCCAATGACCTAGGTATGAACCCCTTACTTGCACTCCTGGTTATATGGTCCCACATGTGACCTTGGGTTGGCCCTCATCCAACAACCTCTGGTTCTTACGCGCTGGCTCTATTAGGTTTGGGTCGCGGGTTGTGGCTGTGGGTCAGGATAAGGTCTAGCCCCTTGGGGTCCCCTCCTCTAGTCTCGTGGGCTCTTGGGTGGCCAAGGGCTAGGGCTTAGCTTGGTCCCTCTCCCCCAATGGTGCATTAAATAAATTTTAAATGATGTTTGTTGCATAGAGTTTAGCAAGTAGCATTATAGGCGGGTCGGTGGAGGGATTGGCTAGCAGGTGGTAAGTCTCATGTTCAAATTTTGTGAAGACAGTTCGGCCTCAAACCAATATTTTACACAACTAATAGGAAGCTAGATGGAAGCTAGGGATTGGCCCATGTGGAAACTCTTGATTGGTCCACCCAATCACAACTTGAACCAATAAAAAGACCACCAATTTTAACCAATAAAACCATGCCACTTGTCCTCATCCCATTGCCTAATGGGAGGCATAGTCACCCTACCCAATCCTTGCCCAGTTAGCATACAGACTGCTAACTAAGCATCCCTGCAATCGCATTTTTAAAATTTTAGATGTTTAGCAAATCGATCAGAACGCGATATCGAGAGCATATGATATCGGTTTTGAGTAATTAGTTGCACTATATTTAGATCATCCATATCTATCCAATCATATATATTTCAAGCACATTTTAGCACTTTGAATTTTGAGCACTAAACTAATCCCTTGCATCATGCAACCATGCAAAACATGCATTATACATATGATTGTTGGACTTATATGAAGTGCTTTGTCATGACATGAATGGTTTGAACATGTTATGTTGTTATAACATAACACATCAATATGAAGTTTGGAAAGGCATAGACCAACAAACCCATGTTCGTATTTATGTTATTATGTTGAGAGATTGATATATTTTATGAACATGAAATATTGGCTTTAATTCACTCTCCTTACGGTTGTTGTTGGAAGTTAATAGTTTTTGGGCATAAATGTCATGTGGCCACATTGTTAGCCCATCGGTGATATGTAACGATGTTGTGGAATGCCTTGTAATCCACAAGCTAACATATGAATTAATGTTATATATTTCACTTTCCTAGAATGTGAATTTCCTCTAGGTTGAATGCATTTTGGTTTTTCATTTGATATGGATTTTCTCTGCACCATCTCTAGCTTTAAATGTAATGCCTTGAAGTTAGAAAATAACACTACGAATTTAATGCACTAGTCCTCGAGTGATATAGGGTTATATTGGTTTGTTTTGGATCAATGGTTGTTATGGAAAGGGATTTTTTTAGTCCACTATTAAACTTTTTCGGTCTAAATTATTTGGGGATTTTACTATTTTGGTTGCTACCATAACCACCAAGAAACCAAAATATCGAAGGAATGCGAAGGATGAAATGAAGAATATTGACTTGGACCATGGGATATTGTTGAGTTTTTTTCGGTCTTGCATTGTTATAGGTAAGTTGTTGTTAGGCCCCTATAATACTAGTGTATTCCCTTATTATTTTCATTGTAGTCCCTTATTTTTATTAGTGTGCCCATGTTGTCCCCATATTGTTATTATTGTACCCCATAGAAGCCCACTATTATTATTGTTGTGCCCTTACATTATTATTGTTATGTCAGCTTGACTATATTGTGACCCCTTACACTCAGATTGAAATTTTGTAAAAAGGTACAGAAAGAGAACAGATTTTAGTTTTTTTGTATTAGTTTCAGGTCCGAAGGTTGAAACAATGACACATGGAACTTCGTACAAGTTCGATCTACCGAACTAGTCTATAATTGGGTCATCGTGGGAGATTTGGAATAATTATTTATTGTAGAATCCAACCTTGATCAGACTTATGGGATTGGAATAAGGATGTTGAGGGAAACCACAATACAAAATTTCAGTCCTTGGAGATCTGCAATTACAGAGATACAATTGATTTAATATCGGGCTCCTACAAAGCCAAAAAAAGGTGTGTAATCTTTTTAAAATTTTGCATAAGTTTGGTTTGAAAAATTATTTTAAAGGAATTCAAAGAACTAAATCATAATTATCATTAATTTATGCCCTGAAGAAAGAAAATGGAAACACCTAGTAAGCAACCTAAAATCTCTAACATGACTCATGAATAAGAGGAAGAAATGCAACATGATATATCAAAATTATGAGACCAGGTGCAACAAATTTCATTCTCACAAAATGTAACAAAAGCTAAGATGGATGGTTTAAATAAAGGCATGGAAGATAAGATGGATGATTTAAAGAATGGCATGGAAGCTAAGATGGATGGTATAGAAGCAAAACTTAAAGGCACCATGGAAGATTTGAAGATAGATTTGACAGTGTTGCTACAAGAAATGCTTACTATGCCGAAAGGGTAGTAAAGGAAACTCATGATGAGAATAAAATAAATATTAATCATGACTTCATAGACTCTAATGTTGGATTGAAGACCCACCATTTTCGAAAGATCGTGTGAGGAAGTTTGATGGCAAGGATCTCATATCATGGATACTACATATGGAGCAATATTTTGATCTCCATAATGTGTAAAACACATAAAAGGCACGAATTGCAACTTTATATTTGAAACCCAATTAGTTTGTATGATATTGATGAATTTTCTCTTGTAAACAAATTGTCACTTAGGCAATTTTTACAAAAGAAATGATTGCACATTATGATGATACAAAAAGCAACACCTTTTTTAGCCATTTGCTAAATCTCAAACAAAAAGGTTCAATGGTGGAGCACATTAAGGACTTCCAAAAGTTGAAGATAAGGGTAAAATATATTCTAGAGGAGCATAGGATTGATGTGTTCATAGGGATATTAAAGGGTAACATCCAACATGAAGTTCAGATTTGGGAACCTGATTCATTGGAGAATGCATTCAAGTTGGCAGGAAAAATTGAAAGAAAAATTATGGCAACAAGGAAGCCTACCAATCACAACTATAAAGATAAAAGTGTTGTTGCCCCTAGCCTTCCACAACCTACAAGGTTGACACCACAACAATTGGAAGAAAAGAGCAAAAGGGCTTTGTTACGATTGAGATATAAAATACACTAAAGGTCAAAAGTATGCTGAAAAGAAATTATTTTATATAGATTGTGAAGAGAAAGAATAAAAGGAACATGAAACATCAAAACAAGAGGATACACACCAAGAACAAAGCCTAGATAAAGAATAAATTAATCCAACCATATCTTGTAATGCATTGGCTGGAATAACCACTCCTCAAACTATCAAGATAGAAGGACATATCAAGAAGACAAAGGTAATAGTGTTGATTGATTTTGGCAGTACCCATAATTTTATTAATTGTAAGATAGCGAAGGAATTGAATTACTCCATATATCCAGCACCAGAGTGTCAAGTGATGGTTGCAAATGGAAGAACCATAAATTTCTCTAGAAAGTGCCATAATATCAAGCTATCCATGGGAGAATATGTGTTGAATAGTCCAATGATTTCCATTCCAATGGGTGGTGTTGATGTTGTACTAAGAGTCCAATGGCTACAATATTTGGGTAAGATAGCTTTTAATTTTCAAGAAATTTTCTTGAAAGTTTTTTCATAAGGAAAGGAATTTGAATGAAGGGGTATCATAGGGGAACTGGGAAAGATAATCAGCTCTAACGACATGAAAAAGCTTCTAAAGAAAGAAAAATGTGACATAATTTCACAATTATGTTCGCTAGAGGTTCCCATGTTGAAATCATCTATTTCTCTAGATCTCCAAAAAGTCTTCGACAATCATTCCAAGGTATTTGAAACTCCCAAAGGCCTCCCACATATTCATGATCGTGATCATGCTATTCATTTGATTCCAGGAAGTGTTCCTCCAAACATCAAGCCTTACAGATATGCCTATGCCCAAAAGAGTGAAATTGAACGTATGGTTGTAGAAATGCTAGAGGCTGGTATAATTCAACCTAGTAAAAGTTATTTCTCTGCTCCAATAGTATTGGTGCACAAGAATGATGGACCATGGAACGTGTGTCTGGATTATAGGGATCTCAACAAGCTCACTATTAAAGATAAATTTCTCATTCCTGTCATTGATGAATTATTAGATGAATTGCATGGAGCAATTTACTTCACCAAGTTGGACCTTCGTTCAGGATATCATCAAATCAAAATGAAGACTAAAGATATTCAAAAAACAACATTTAGAACTCATGAGGGTCATTATGAATTTTTGGTAATGCCTTTTGGCCTTACTAATGCACCTTCTACGTTTCAAGGTTTGATGAATTCCATTTTCAAACCCTTCCTTAGAAAATTTGTGTTAGTATTTTTTGGTTATATGCTAATCTATAGCAATTTTTGGAAGGATCATGTTCAACATGTTGATAGAGTGCTCAAACTATTGGAGGAGAAACAATTATATGAGAAAACCTCCAAATTATTCTTTGGAGTACAAGAGGTGGAATATGTGGATCATATTGTATCTCATGAAGGTGTTAAGGTAGACCCTAGCAAAATTAAAGCCATTAAGGAATGGAAAATCCCCACATCCATAAAGCATACGCGAGGATTTCTCGGGTTGATAGGGTATTATCGCAAGTTTGTTAAGAATTATGGGAGAATGGCAGCACCTCTAACAACATTACTGAAGAAAGATGCATTTTATTGGACTCCAGAAGCAACGAAAGCCTTTGAACATCTTAAAGAGGCAATGTGCCAAGCACCAGTCTTAGCCACGTATAACTTCACAAAAACCTTTATTGTGGAATGTGATGCCTCAGGAAATGGAATTGGTGTTGTTTTAATGCAATAAGAATGTTGGCATTATGTTTTTGGTATGGTTATATGTTACAGATGTTGTACTTGATGGCAACACCCATGGCAATATGATGAGAATTAAGAAGTACGCAGGAGAATAGTTCAGAAGATGCGTACCCGTAGGTATGCCATGCAGGGACTGCGTCCAGACACGTAGGTTACCCATTCATGAGGTGCGTACCCCTGTGCACACACTTCAAGGCAGTAAAGTGTGCACACGTGGGGTTTCTTATGTTTAACCCTTGGTATTTAGCCGACGGTATTGTGTTATTATGGTTTTGGCCCGTGGT
>APFE031176165.1:0-18192 GCA_000404065.3 Pinus taeda
TCGTCCTTATACATGTACAATTTTAGCTCGAACACTGGAGCCCTATCGGATTGAGAGATAGTTATACTCTGCGAGATAAAATTGGTTCATCCTCCAATGATCATCTCTGAGAACCTTTGGATGTAGTTCTTGTAATGAAGTGTGTCATTCTTATAATCATCTTTTAATGCCGACTTAATTACTTTTAGTGCCTATTTAATTACAATTTAACTGTGATTGTGAAAACCTTGTCAGAATACAACTTGTAGCTGTTAAATCATGTTTCCAATTTAAATTTAAGTTCAAATTCACTGTATATTAAGTATCTTTTCTTGCAAGCAAGAAAAAATAACAGATTTATATTAGCAATTGTTCTGAAAGGTATAATGATATATCTAAAGAATAGAATATTTGGAAGATCATCTCTTCAAGAATACAGTAAAAAATAAAGACATAACTAGATTAAATCTACACTGAAGAAGCAAGTCATTCTATACATTCCCACTTCTTACCATAATTTATATAGGGTAGATTGGTTATGGCCTCGTGCTTTCAAATTTTGGATTCTATTAATTTTTTTTTTTTAAAGGAAGATTAGATTTTAGTTGATTGAACACAATGTTTGATCTTATTCCAAAACTAAAACACAATTCTTTTTTCCTTGTCATTCTTAATGCAATAGCAATAAGATCATATGCTTTCTAGTTGCATCTCTCTTTAGTGTTATGCATGAAATCAAATTCTAAGTCCAATTACACTTTAACCTCATGCTTATTTTTATCTTTGAAAAAGCAAAAACTTATCATAATTAGGTTATCAATTAACATGGAGGAGAACCATCATCATCTTTATTTCTTTATATTTTCTTCACATTTAAGAAAATTAAACAATTATCCAATTATAACACTTTTGGGTTTTATTAGACAACAAAAAATTATAATAATAATTAGATTTAATTCTACATACAAAGAAATACTTCATTATGCTCCTTAATGTCTCATTTGTTGAATTGGAACTACATGGGGGCAAGGGGATGGGGAGAGAAAGAAATTCAGGTTATGAAAATATCTCGGAAGTGAACAGTGGTGAGATTCATCGCGATTGCAGAAGTTATGCAGGGATACTACTCCACTTAGGAAATATATTCTCGTGCATGAGTCTATTGCGGTTTCATTGGGCCTTTGCATTCTCCTCTTCTGCATGGGGATCATAGGAATATGTAGGGAAGGTTGCTGGCTGAATGAAACTTGTATGTTCTTCCTCTTGGAAAACTTAAGGGGAAATGGTATGGTAGTGGTAATTTCTATAGGGGTAATTCCATTCTATGTCCTAAAATGAAGCGCGAAGGCTTGAGCTCTGTCGATGTCAAAGGCCATTAGGGCAGACACCTAGGCCTCAAGGGGAGTGAGTAGGGGGGTGGGTGTCTAGGACAAGAGCCCTTCAAAGCTTTGGAATTTTATGTCGGGAAAGTTAGCTAGGACGGTGTTAACTGACACTAGGAGAGAGGAATGGTTCGTAAAATAGGGGAGGGATATATAGTCGAGGAAGGGGCTCATAAGATGAGAGGCTAAGGTGAGTAGAGTAAAGAATGACAGAGACGTAGTCAGGGGGACAGTGGACGAGTTCAACCAATAAGGGGCACTGGGGTGAAGGAGCGAGGCTCCTTTTGAGTGGGCTTCCGGGCCTTTGGGCCTGTGGGCAACCAGGCAATTTGTGGCCGAAATCATGGCCATTATTGGCACATCGAAAGGGTTATGTAGGGGTGTTCGAGGCGTGTTAGGTGGGGCTCTTTAACACTTAGGGTCTTTGAGTAAGCTACATGAGGGAAGAAATGTTGGATGAACATAACCAGTGGATGTTAAAAATTATGAAAATAATGGTTTGGAATTCTTGGGTTCTTGTTCTCAAAGCAGGTAACTCCCCTTAGAGGAAGAAAGCACTTAAGCTAGTTCTAGGCTGCTATCATCAACATGTTATAAGGGTACGTGACAATACAACAATGACCAGTACAAGGAAATGCAAGGGTAGAGACAAGAGACCATGAGAGAGCAAGGTTGAGGATGAGCCAAGTAATGTTGGAAAATGCAGTGGGAGGAAATATCTCGACAAACTGATCCAATAAAAAATGGTTGCATATGTGGGTGGCACCAAAGAGGAGATTCAACAACTCATTGTTGAGTGGGAGGATGGCATCAACAGATTTGCGAAAGTGGGGATAGTGGACATGGAAGGGTGGAAACTATTGGTTCCTCATCCAGGACACACTCGCAATAGAGAAACACAATATAAATAGACTCTACAGATGTATTGGCTCCTTAAATGCCTCCTTGGGAAGGTGGTGGAACAAATCTGGATGACCGTCATTAAGGAATTTCCAAACTACAAGCAAGAATTTCAAAACATCCAAGCCTCATTGTAGAAACAGGATGGTTATCTTGGTCGAATTTAGAAAATGTTCTCAAGCATGTTCTTAGTGATTGAGCTTCCGGGATCAATACAAAGGACCAAAACCCAGGTAACTCGGCATCGACCAATCAGGATAACTAGGAAGATGAAGTCATAGATGTTTTGCTTGGACGGAATTTACTTTCCAGTTTGTAGTAGTTTATATATAGAAACACAACTCATGGTTGTGTACATGATAATCAAGTATATATAGCTTGGATATATAAACTAACTATTTTTTGCTACAAACTTGGTTTTCCAATGGGCAAGTTGAGATAACCTAAAGGGCAGGTTGAGATCACCTAATGAAGCTATGTGGTTGTAACATCCTTGCAAATATTATAATGAAAAAGAAAGATCTACCAATCTTAACAAACAAAAAAAACGATTCTTGAAATTTATATTTAAAAAAAATTATTATGAAAATTATTTGCATTTTCTTAATCTAAATCAAATCAAATTAAATTAAAATATTTTTATTATTTACATTTTCTTAATTGAAATCAAATTAAATTAAATTCAAATATATTTTTTATTTAACATATTTTATAATATATATTTTAAAAATATTGTCATTCCTACCATTCTTATGTATGCTAGTATTTTTAAACAAAAATAATTTCCATATCTTCAAAATTTAATCTACTAACCTTTAACATGTCTAATAATTTAATCAAAATTAGTGGATCTTGTCAAAATTAAGTTTAATTTTCCCATTTAAAATTAAACTTAATAGATATTTTTCAATAAATATTTAAATTAAAGTTATATAATATGATGGTTTTTAAGAAATGTTATTTTATAAAATAATAATTATAATATTTCTGTCTTTTTTCTACATTTGCATTTAAAAAAGTATATTCGTTATGAAAATGATTTACATTTTCTCAATTTAAATAAAATAAAAATATTTTTATTATTGAATTTTTTAATTCAAATTAAATTAAATTACTTTTTCATTTAATATATTTTTTAATAAAATTGAAAGTTTTTATATTTAGTTTAAAAGAAAAAATATTATTACGTTGGTTAGTATTTTTAAACTAAAACCAATTCTGTATCTTTGAAATGTAATCTAACAACATTTAATATCTCAAAATCTTTATTTTCAAAACTTAATTTACCAACATTTAACCTATCTAATAATTGAATGAATATTAATGAATCTCCTGCGAACAAATATGTCATTATATTGCATATTATTACAAATTAACATATCTAATAATTTAATGAATCTTGTGCCAACAAATATCTCATTATATTTCATATTATTACAAATTTTGTCCAAAGAAAGTTAAATTTCTTTCTTCATTTATTAATTTATTTTATATTAATTATTTACATTTTTCTTAATTTAAATAAAATACATTTTTTTTAAAGTAATAAATTTTATAATAAATTTTAAATTTTTTACTTATTCTAAATAATTAAATTCAGAAAAATTAGTATCACTTCTACAATTCTTTCTTATATTTTCTAGTATATTTAAAGAAAAAATAATTCCCTATCTTTAAGATTCTTCAAAACATAATCTACTATCCTTTACCATGTCTAATCATTTAATCAAAGTTAATGAATCTTGTGAAAAGTAATATTTCAATTTAATTTGATATTATTACAAATATGGTCCAAAGAGAAGTTAATTTTCCTTATGTTATTATTCAATTGTTTCTTATATTATTTTTTTTCCAATTATATTGGGCTATTATAATATTTTATAATTGCTATCAAAATTTCATTTAACACTTACAATAATGAAATAAATTTATGAATATTCATATTAAAAATTTAAGTTGAATTATAATTATAATCATTTTTATTATTTTTTGCTAAGTGGTGTGAGTATTTAACATGGTTGGATTTTCTTGGAGTTTTGAACTGATGTGAGTGCCTTAACAAAATACCCCACCACCATCTATTCTACTCCCCATGGAAAATAATTATGTTCATTTAAGAATAGTACCATAATTTATTATATTTATCAAAAAATATTCATTCATAATTTTTTTGTAAATTAGATATTGACGTGTTACTAAAAATACATTAACACTCCCCACTAGTTGTAGCATACACATTGATAGGGTACTTTCTTTGTTAATGATAGTGACCAATGACAAACAACTCACAATATCCCTCTCCTTAACCCTCTCTCTCTCTCTCCACTAACTCTCCCTTTTCACCATTGTCTCTCTCTCTCCCTCTATCTCTCTCTCCACCTCTCACTCACACCCTTTCTCACCTCTTACTCTTGTAATCCAACCCCCTCTCCCTCTCCCTCTTGCACTCTTCCTCTCTCCCTCCTATCTTTGTCGTGTAATATATCTCTCTGACTACTCCCTTCGTGCTAGCTTCCCTCACTATCCATCTCTATATACCTTTGAATCTTTCTTTATCTCTCCACCTCTCATTCTCTCTCTCCCCTTCTCCCTCTCACCCCCACTTTCTCTCTCCCTATCCCTCTATTCCTATCCCTATGTCTCTCTCCCCCACTCTCTCTTTCTCCTATCCTCTAGTCTCTCCCTCTCTCTCCCTCTCCTGCTGTCCCTCTTTCTATATCTCTCTCTCACTTTCTCCAAACATTCTCTCACTCCCTTCCTCTTGCATTCTCTCTCTCTCTCTCTCTCTCTCTCTCACTCCCTCCCCAACTCTCTTTCACACTCACTCTCTCTATCTCCCTCTAGCTCACTCTCCCCTCTCTCCCTCACTTTCTCTCTGTCCCTCCAATCATAGTCGTATTCCTTTCCATTCCCTATCTCTGTTTCTTCTCCACACTCTCCCTACTTCCACCACTCTCTCTATCTCCCTTTCCCTCTTCCTCTCGTGTACTATGTCTACATCTCCCCCTCTGTTTATCTCTCACTCTTACCACTTTCTCTCACTCTCCCTCACTCTCTTAGTCCCTCCCTCTATCTCCCTTCATATTTCTCTCTCCCTCTTTGTATTTTTCTCTCCCCTACCTGTGTCTCTTTCCCTCTCTCTCCCACCTTTCTCTCCCTATCTCTCTCTCCCTCCTCTCTTTCCATGACACTCCCACCCCCAACCCACTCTCTCTCTCTCTCTCTCTCTTCCCTCCTCCCCCCAAATCTCTTTCACAACTTCCCACTCTCTCCCTTTCCCTCTCTACTAAATTTTCCTTTGGTCCCTCCACTCTCACTATCTCTATCACACACACATAATATCTCATGTTTTCTCTCCTACAACCCTTCTCTCTCCCTCCCTCTATCTTTCTCCCTTTCACACTATCTCCCTCTCCCTTTCTCTTTTTCAGAATCTCTCATACTCTCTCTCCCTCATATCCTCACTTTCCCTTTGTCCCTTCATCCATACACATATGCCTTCCCGCCTCACCTCCCTATATCCTCGACCTACTTTGCCTCCTTCCATCACTCTCTTGGTCTTCCACTACATATCTCCCACTTTGTCTCCATCTACCCTTCTCTTTATCTCTCCCTCCTCCCAATTTATCTCACTCTCGCTCACTCTCTCACTCGCTCCCTCTCTCTTCCTTCATGTCTCTCATCCCCTCTATATCATTGTCTCTCTATCTCCCCCTTTGTCTTTCCCTCCCTCTCCCACCTTCCTCTCCCTACCTCTCTGTCTCATCTCTTTCCACGACTCTCACCAAGCCCCCACTCTCTAGCCCCCACCCACCTACTCTCCGCACTCCTCCCCTAACTCTCTCTCTCCCTCTCCCGCTCTACGCCACTTTCTTTTTGTCCTTTTCTCTCTCTCCCTCTACCACTCTACACCACTTTCTTTTTGTCCCTCTCTCTCTCTCTCTCTCTATCAACCACCCTTTACCTCCCCAAATTTCTCTTTCTCCCTCTCTCCACTCTTGTTGTACGCTCCGTCATGTGTCGCTTTGTCCCCATTTCCTACTCTCTCTCCCTCTACCCGTCTCTCTCCCTCCCCTCTTTGTCTCTCCCTTTCACACTCTCTCCCTCTCCCTCTCTCACTATCGTACTCTCTCCCATTCTCTCTCTCTTCATATTCTCTCTCACTCACTCTCTCACCACTCCCCCATCTCTCCACCACCTCTATCTCCCTCTATCCCTCTCCTATCTCCGCTTCTCTCCCCCCATGACCTCTTTATCTCTCTCTCTCTCTCTCTCTCTCTCTCTCTACCTCCCTCTCATTCTCTCCCCCCTCATTTCCTTTCTCTTATATGATCCCTTCCCTTAACTCTGCCACCAACTTCTCTCTCTCTTCCTCCCTCCTCTCTCTCCCTCCCCCCTATATTTCTCTTCCTTCCTCTTTAATGACTCTGACTCGTGTAAAAAAAAAAAAATATTACGGTATGGTAATTAACCTTACTAGATCACATGACTCGTTGACATAACTCTATACATCGTTGGAAGCCTAATGTTTAACTTTGGCACACATTTGTATGCGGCTATGGATTTTTCCAGTCCCAATGTAAAAGTTTTGAGGCTCATTTATTTCGCCGCTTGGGTGACATGCAAATGCTATCCATGCAACATCAGATCGAATGGTAACTTTCCATCTTCACATGGTTTGTATAAGGTGTCATTAACCTGACTGCCTGTCCCATACATGGCTAGCAGACAAATCGAGTCCCATCACCATGGGTAATCCCGCTTCAATTGATGGTGGGGATCTCTCCTTGCTATCTGACGGCTGTAGCAGACTTGTGGGTTCCAACCTATACTGTGGTATAGGATGGTGAAGATCATTTGGAAGGGAAGCTCCTTGCAGAGCCAGCTCTGGTAGGCTCATCCCATGCAGCTCGAAGTGCCACCTTATCAGTTTTGGTTTCAGTGCTGGCGAATTTTGGGTTTGTTGTTCCCTTCAGGTAAATGATTTTTGCGGTGATATCGTTCTATGTAATTTCTAGGCTAGCACAACCCTTTTTCTGCGTTAACCATTACCTCATCCTACCTTCCACCGTTTGCAGAATTTTGGTCTCGAGGGAGATAGTCTTTTGTAGCTCTGAAGGGGTTGGTCTTGTACAGGGTGGCTCCACCCGACTTAGGTAACCATTCGATTAATTGCAATTATCTTCCCTCTACTATACTGTCACAATTTTCTATTTCACAATACTGACGCGGAATCTATATTTTCATGTCCTTGTTTGTTTGGAATATAGGTTGGATGCCTATTCTAACTCGAGGAAACCCTCTGTATGCATGGTCCAGGGTTCTAGGAATGCACATGTACTCCGGCCAAGGCCCTTGAATGAAAAGTATTCTTTCATTTATAGGTGGAAGGCTAGCAAAGAGGTGTTTCTCGGTTGGGAACCTGTCGAGTTTTGAATGCAAGCTCATGAGGCTGAGCTCGGGTTCTATATGTGTAGCTTTGTTTTCCTTGTTGTAGGAATTTGGCATTCAACCATAGTTTTAGTTTCATGATTCGGCCCTTGAGGTATGGCACAGCTTTGCGTAGCCATGCTGCGGCATGATTCTCTCTTTCCATTGGAATGTAAACTAAGATATTTTGGTGGTCAATTCAGATATCGACGTTTATTCATTTGTTGTTATTATACTGCATGCTTTAAGGATATGTCTGTGATAGATGAAATGTGAAGTTTTCATCCATGGATGCTTGGTTCGGCTAGCTCTAGTCTTTGTAACTATGATTTATTTATCTATTCTACAATACACAATCTTGTTGAATATATCATGTATTTGGTACTTGGTCTCGGACCTGCTTACTTCCGCAGGCATAATGACACTCTGTTTGGTTTTTTGTTGCTTCAAATACCTTACTTAAGGGTTGCAATACCAAGGTATAAGGCCTAGGCGCACCTAAGGGTTACCGTCTAGCCTAAACTAGGCTCAGACTCTGTTCCTAGGTTGCCATCCCAAGGCACTGTAGCTCAGCCTTGGCTATAGCGCACGATGGGCTCTATTTCCATGTGTTAATAGCAAGATAGACAAATAGAGCAGTAGTCTTTGTTTACACTATTTACAGAAATTATCTTTGGTTCTAAGAGATGTCAATTTCCACCCAATGTTGCGTGGGAAAGAGTTTCAAAACATGAATAATTTACTATCCTCCCTGGTCTTTCTATATCATGTACGGTTTCTTGTTGCACTGGTTTATCATAATTATTAATTCAGACAGTTTCTTTTTCGATTTATTTTCATTGCATGGCATTGTTTCTAAATATCAGTATACTCTCCTTACCGCAGGGTTTTCTTTGTCTGTTCCTACACTTGTGGAAATACTACGTTGGCTAATGCAAACTCTGTTTACCACCTTTAAATAGATAAAAGAAACAGAGGGTTATTATTAAGACTCTATGCTAAGGTAAACCCTATACCTATCACCGTCCCTCCATCATCTCATGATCCTAATGTATAAAACCCTCGTTTCACTTTGACTCTAATTAAATGAACTCTGATGAGACTAACTCACAAAAGTTAACTTTCAGTTTAATACAACTATTAGTTGGATGTCCTTTGATAAGGCTGGTTCATAGAGAGAAATCCTTTAGTTCACTGCAAATATTAATGAAATTCAGGTTAACACTTCATACCTAGTTTTCTGTCCAATAAGTAATTCCAAGAATAAGTCACCTCTTCTCTCTACAGTTGGGCATCCACCCGACCATCAGATTGTCCTTCGAGACCAAATATCCCCCCTGGCTCACTCAAAGCAAATAGTCTTTGGCAATTTCTTGCGCTTTATGCCCTTACCATATGGTGATCACTAGACTTGGCAAGCTTCCTCCCTCCTACTCACTGTCAGTCCTCTACCGCACAGTTCTCCCCTTTCCTTCCTTTTCCCCAGAAGTCACCCATGGTGGAGGGGGAGGCAGTTAGGGTTTGCATCTGTTTCTTTTTTATTTAAAAAAAAAGAAGAAAAAAGAACATAAGTTCCCTCCTTAGAAGTTACATGATATTTCCGTGACGAGGAACTCATTTCTTTTTATTTACTAATAATAAAATGTCAATTTATACAGTAGATAATACCATCATTTATCAGGTTGTTTCTTTTTTATTTTAACTATGGTAAATAAAATATGTACAAAATTATGGGGCTATTACATCTCCCCCCCTAAAGTTGGACATTGTCGTGATGTCCTTCAGTTATAAACAGCTCTGGGTAAGCCTCTTTCATGAATTCTTCATCCTCCCAAGTGGCCTCATCAGGCCCAAAGTGTTGCCACTGCACTTTAACTTGGGTAATAGCTCACTTTCGTAGCAGTACTTCTCTCGAGTCGAGAATGTTCGATGGCTCGACCAAGATTTCTCCTTCCAGTTCGACCTGCAACATGCAACATCCTAAATTAGTTTCTTTAAAAGAGAATCTTTAGACTGGCCTACCAAAAATAATTCTCACCTGTATATCCTGCCATCTGATTACATGTTTAGGATCATACAGATATTTTTTTAATATGGAGACATGGAAGACATTGTGGACTCGTATGTGACTTGGCAGGGTGAGCTGGTAAGCCACCAGCCCAATTCTTGCTAAGATCTGGAATGGCCCACAATATCGAGGTGCCAACTTGGCACACCAGCTCCATTGCAATGTGCTCCTTTTTGCTTGAATCCTCACATATACATGATCACCGACTTGGTATTCTTTAAACCTCCTCTTCCAGTCAGAAAAGTTATTTTTCCTATCCTGAGCACCTTTTAAGTTAGACCATACCTTTTTTTACCATTTCCTCCATTTCCTTAAGCATTTCGGGCCCTAACATTAATTTGTCTTCTGGCCAACCCTAGCTTGAGGGGGTGCAACTGTTCTTCCCATACAAAACCTCAAAGGGGCTCATTTGTAGTGAGGTATGATAGCCATTATTGTATGCAAATTCAAGCAAGTGCAAATACTCTTCCCATTACATATGCCCTTAACATGTCTAACACCACTTGGTTTACACATTTTGTTTGTCCATCGGTCTGGGGGTGATACACTATACTGAAATTCAGCTGTGTCCCTAATTCTATAAATAATGTTTTCCAGAAAACTGATGTGAATTTCACATCATGATCCGAAATTATTTTCCTTGGTAGCCCATGCAATCTAAATATGTTTTGCATAAAAGTATGGGCAATCTGTACAGCGTTGTAGGTGGATTGCACAGGTATATAATGCACTACTTTACTCAATTTGTCTACGACCACCATGATAGAATCGTTACTCTTCCTTGTCTTAGGCAACCTGTTATGAAGTCCATAGAAATAGTTTCCCACTTCCATGTGGAATGGGTAATGGTTGCAATAACCCTGCGAGGTGTTGATGTTTTGCCTTAATTTGTTGGCACTCCAAACACCGTGCCAAATACTCAGCCACATTCTTCTTCATACCCAGCCAATAGTATTCTTTTTGAAGTGTTGTGATCATTTTTTGATACCCCGGGTGCCCAGCATAATGACTTCTATGAAATTCATCCAAAATCAAATTCTTAATGCTGTTTTGATTAGCCACATACAGTCTTTCCTTGTAATACAACATTCCAGCAGCATCCACAGTGTAATCTTGTTATTTTTCTTTGCTGGTAGAGTGATGTACTTGTTGTCTTATTTGCTGATACACCATATCTTTCTCTGCTACCCTTTGAATGATCTCTGCAAAGGGACTTTTCCACTCGCTGGATGAAATTTCATATAAACTTTGTAATTTCTGACCTAAAGCGTCTGCCACCCGGTTCTCTTTTCCTTTCAAATGTTTGATCTCGAAATCAAAACCACCTAGAAAATCCACCCACCATGCTTACCTAGCATTTAGGGTGGGTTGAATAAAATAATTGGTTAGACTGTGGTGGTCTGTTAATAAGAAAAAATTTCTACCCATAAGGTAATGTCGCCACATTTTCAACGCGTGAATGACGGTTGCCAATTCTAAATCATAGGCAGAATAATTCTGCTCATGTTCTTTCAGTTTCCTAGATTCGTAAGGAATTACCTTTCCTTCCTGCATCAACACACCTCCTACACCTTCTTTGCTTGTGTCAGTGCACACCACATACTCTTTGTTAGGATCAACTATGCTCAAAATGGCGGCAGTGGTGAGCAGATGCTTAAGCTACTCAAAACTTTTTTGACATTACAGGGTCCATCTGAAGGCTCTTCCTTTTTATGTAAGGAAGTGATAGGATATGCTACTCTTGAGAATCCTTCAACAAATTTCCTATAATAGCTAGCTAACCCCATGAATGATCTGATGTCTGCCACATCTTTAGGCATTGGCCACTCCATTATTGTCCTTTTATTTTCGGGATCCACCGCGATCCCTTCTTTCATGATCATATTTCCCAAATATAGTATTTCTTCCTTGAAGAAGTCACACTTGCTGAACTTGGCATATAACTGGTGTTCTCAGAGGGTTTGCAGCACCAATTGGGGGTGCTCCTTGTGTTCTTCCATAGTTCCAGAATATACCAATATATCATCTATAAAAATCAGCACGAATCTATCCAAATATTGATGAAATATGTTGTTCATCAAGCACATAAAAGTTGTGGGGGCATTAGTTAAGCCAAAGGGTAGCACCACAATCTTGTAATGTCCATACCTCATTCTAAAAGTTGTTTTAGCTATGAATTCTTCCTTAATCCTCATTTGGTGATACCCAAATGGAAAATCGATCTTGGAAAATATTGTTGCACCTTTCACTTGATCGAAGAGTTCATCAATCCGGGGTAAAGGATACTTATTTTTTATTGTTAATTTATTCAACTGATGATAGTCTATGCACATACAAAGGGTCCCATCCTTTTTCTTAACAAACAATACCGGGGCTCCGTAGGGTGACACACTGGGCCAAATGTAGGATTTGTCTAGCAATTCTTGTAACTGCATTTTCAATTCTGTCAACTCGGGTGTGCTCATTCTGTAGGGTGCTCGGAATACCGGGCCTGCCCTAGGAATTAATTCAATAGTAAAGTCTATGTCCTTTTTAGGTGGCAGCCCGAGAATCTCCTCCAGGAATACATAAGAAAATTCTTGAATTACTAGGATGTTTTCCAACAGGGCTATTTTATTTTTCGAATCAGCATAACCCACCTAAATGGCATAAATCTGACACCCTTTCGCAATGCATTTTGGTAGCTGAGAGGTGATTATTGGTCGAATCTGCACTGGTTGCTTAATCCCCTCCATCTCCTGCCTTGCTCCAAGCTCATCCTTATAATATATAGTCTTGATTTTACAGTTGACTATGGACTAGTAGTTTTCCAACTAGTCCATACAATTAATACGTCTTATGAGCCAAGAGGAAGCATATTTAAATCTCCCTTCATCGGATGTCCTGCTATATTTATGGGGCAGTTATTGACCTTGGAAATTACTCGTCTTTTTGCCCCTGTAGCCAACTGTACTAACCATGGGTTTTTAAGTTTAACAGGTTGCAATTTATAATGCTCCACAACTCTAGGACTAATATAACTTAATGTGGCTCCAGGGTCAATTAAAATAAATACAGTAAGGTTTGAAATTTTACCTTCGAATTCCACCATGGTCGGCTGGTACTCCGCCTGACGATCTCCCAGGGCCGCATTAATTCTTGGTAGTTTGCATCCTACATCACCGACTATAGATGCTTTTTGGATTTGGGAAACCTGTTCGGTCTCTTTTCGCTGTGTGCAATTTTTAATGTAGTGAAGCCCACCGCAACCCCAACATTGCACAAGAGGTCTTGCTATCTCTTCACTATCCATGTTTCTCGGTTTTTCGCTGATTTTGGAATCATTAGCAGGCTTTGATCTAAGTGAATTCTTCTGTAAATTTCTGCTATTCTATCCATTGGCAAAACTCTTGTTACTACTACCACGATTCCCTTTATTGTTTACAGTCATTTTGTTGCTTCTCTTATCATTCCATTTAGTACCTGAAGTTTCTCCCTTTTGTTTACTTTGCTGGTAACAAATCCTGGCTTTACGTATTACTTCATCCACGGTCTTTGGATTGTCAAACTCGATTATTTCCCTCATGCTCAAGGGTACTACTGACAAGCCTCTGTACTTTTTCCTTTTCCTCTCGAATATAAGACACATAACGCAGTAAGGAAGTAAAGTGAGTAATAAATTCATCCATGGTTTGTCGTCCCAATCGCAAGTCTGGAATTCCTTAGCCTTCTCGTCATATAAATGCTCAATCAAGTATCTTTCTTTAAAGTACCTTTGAAATTTTTCCTAGGTAATATTCTGCTCACTTCTTTCACAATTTTAACTTCTGCCAACCACAGGGTGGCTTTTCCCTGCAATTATAAAATGGCCAACCATGCTTTGAGGTTGTGGTCATGCTCGTATAGCTAGAAATATTTATTCATATTAATCAACCATGCCTCAGTGGCTTTCTCCAATTCTCCATCAAAATGTGGCAGTTTGATATTGCGGAATTCCCCTTGCAACTCTATCCATTGCCTTTTTGAGGTGTGGTGCTCGGAAGCATTATCATATCGTTCCTCTTGTTCCTCCTCCCTTAAATAAAAACTACAAATCACTTTTTAAAATGTTATAAAATGCTTAGTGTTTATGGTTTAATGATCATGGTTTGGGGTTTAGGGTTTAAGGTTTAAGGCTTAGGGTTTAGGGTTTAGGGTTTATGATTTAGGGTTTAGGGTTTATAAGAATTTAGTAAAATATTTTAATCAACACTTAACTAAAAGTGTCAAAATACTTTTTAAAATGTTATAAAATGATTAGGGTTTAGGGTTTAGGGTTTGGGATTTATGGTTTAGAGTTTATGGTTTAGGGTTTAAGGTTTGGAGTTTGGGTTTAGTTTTGGGGTTTAGTGTTTAGGGTCTACAACATTTTAGTAAATTTTTTTAATAAACACTTAAAAGAAAGTTACATAACAATTTTTAAAATTTTATAAAATTGTTATGGTCTAGGGTTTAGGGTTTAGCGTTTTGTTTTTATGGTTTAAGGTTTAGAACACTTTATTAAATCCTTTTAATAAACACTTAAATAAAAGTTACAAAATTCTTCTTAAACTATTATAAAATTCTTAGGGTTTATGGTTTAGGTTTTAGGGGTTGGGGCTTAGGGTTTAGGGTTCAGGTTTTAGGGTTTAGGTTTTAGGGTGTATGGTTTAAGGTTTATAACAATTTAGTAAATTTTTTAATAAAAAATTAAATAAATGTTACAAAATGCTTTTAAAAATGTTATAAAATGCTTAGGGTTTAGGGTTTAGTTTATAGGGTTTAGGGTTTAGGGTTTATAAAACATTATTAAGTGATTTTAAAAAACACTTAAAAAATGTTACAAAAGACTTTTGAAAATGTTAATTAATGATTAGGGTTCATAGTTTAGGGTTTGGGGTTTAGGGCTTAGGTTTTATAACATGTTATTAAATTCTTTTAATAAACACTTAAATAAAAGTTACAAAATTATTTTTAATAGATCATAAAATTGCTTAGATTTAAGGGTTTAGGGTTTGGGGTTTGGTTTTTAGGGTTTAGTGTTTAGAGTTTAGGGTTTGGGGTTTATAACACTTTAGTAAATTATCTTATTAAAAACTTAAGTAAAAGTTACAAAATCTTATTAAAATGTTATAAAATTCTTAGGGTTTAGGGTTTAGGGTTATAACACTTTATTAAATGCTTTTAATAAACACTTAGAAAAGTTACAAAAATGTATTTTAAAGAATTATAAATTTCTAGGAAGAATTGATGATCCACTTATTGCAATCCAATAGTTTGTACAACAATTGGTCGACCACAGTAAGAAAATAACTCCTCATGTAAATAAATTGCAAGATAAAGTGATAGTTCAAGGGAATGAAAAAACATCCACTATAATTCAAAAGGCTGACCAAGAATTTTCCAGAGAAAAGGAAGAGTTAAAAAAAAACATTATATCACAGAGCCCAATGTTTTTAATATTTTCCTAATATATTTATCACCCACATGCAATCAAACATAAACTCAATAATTTCTAATTTGAGAATTGTACTCCCAACAAGTAAGTCAACCTCGAACAATGTCTGCCCATGAGAATTAGGTTTTATAGGAGAAAAATATTAATCCCAACTACAATAGGAGTAGAGACAGTGTTTTAGAGAAGGGAACAGAGTAAAAGTAGAATCTTTGAATGTTATTGATTATTTTCATGGAATTGTTAATAAAGTCCAACTATATTGATTATTTTCATGCAATTATTAATAAGGTGCAACTATTAGAACATCAAATACTAGTTGATCAAGAATTGTCGCGACACATATCACTAGCCGACAAAGTACAATATTTGAAATATTTAAAAGCATTTGATGCCCATGAAAGTATATTTTCATGGAAAAGGTCTATATTCGATTAAGATATTCAAATTCTTGCACCAAATACTTATCAAACAACATTCCCTTTGAATTCAACACTAGCACCTGCAATATCACAATCGTCTCGATCATCTTCCCCACGACATAAATTCAATCTATTTGAGCCAAGCTTTTAGGATTTGGTCTCGCTTCTGAATAACAACATCACACTAAGGAACTTGAAATTGAATGTTCTAATCAGTTAGCCAAGGAAGGGAAAAGAAGAGGAATTCTCATTTTAAATCTTGCAGATGTAATTCAAGAAGTTCTAGTTGACCACAAAACTACATCTTCTAATTAGCCAACCACCCCTCTGGATGAACTTTTATATCATTAGCAGGATTTATATTTTTTAATATATGGTGTATCAAATTTTGTACAAATTTTGTAAGACTCCAAATCTTCCTGTCATTTGTCACAAGGAATGAATTAAGAGTAGGGGAGATGTTGGAGGGGCCGGTCGACTTAGTTCACCATTCCAAACAATTCTACAATTGATATTATAAAGTTGATCAACTCTCTAGTTGAGTCAAGATTCTAAGTTAGATAGGATAAAGTTTTTTTGACTCTCTCTCTCTCTCTCTCTCTCTATCTCTCTCTCTCTCTCTATATATATATATATATGCATCCTTGTACATTTTGTGATTGTCTTCTCAAGAAAATATAATATAAGGTAGCACTTTGTTGCCCCTCTGCTACATTATTTCACTTCTTCTATTCCTATGTTCTTTATCTTCATGTGATTTATTGTTTTGCTTTCTACTAGTAACCAATGGTCATTGTCTACTACACTACAACAAGTATATATCAATTTTTTTGGAATATTTACTAAAATATAAAATATTGTAAAATATTGGTGTGTCCTTCAATGAATTGTAAAATGTTGTAAAATATTAGTGAATCATTCACTTAATTATAGAATCTTGTACAATATTAGTGAATCCCTCATTTAATCTTTACATCAAGTTATTTTTCCTTATTATGCATTGATTCTCTAATAGAAAAATAATTTTCCAATTACTTCGCTTCAAATAAACCAACATCATTAGGATTTGGTGGTTGATCACCATCTATAAGTTTTTTCAACTCCTTGGTGTGTAACTATTAAAATAACTTTTATGTTTCCTTCTTCAATCAAAACTCTAATAATTGTTGATCAATACACAATTTTTTGAAATTAAACAAAATGCGCAATCAGATTGACTAAAAGACAAAACATGTAATGACATTTAATATCTTATATGATAAAAAAAAATAATTAACACAAACTCATTATAAAGCCATAATTTTTGAGTTCAAAATTATAGTCCACAAAGAAAAATGTTCATTACTTAGCATAACATGTTACAAAATAAGTACCATCAAAGGATTTCAACTTCAAAAATGATAATACACTAAGTAGTCTCTCCTCCTTGACTAATTATATGTGTTTCTCCTTTAGCCTTTCCCTCAAAATTATAATTTCATTAAAGGAATAGTTACACAAAAAATTTGGAATACACTAGGAATACAAAAATCCGTATATGATTTCTAATATGCTATGTTTCTCATGTAAAGAGAAGAAAACAAGAACATAAGGCTTCTTATTCAAGAAAAAACATTAATTTTAACCAACACTTCTGAAATCAATGATAATTCTAAGATGAAACCAGTCATTCCCAAGCAAATGGTTCATTGAACAACAAAACTAGAGCTATAAGTGTTTAAGGGACTAACAAAAGTTTTAATCAAAATGAACACAAATTTTTTATCTTCATAAATGCTTCAAATTCTTGTCCAATATATGAGATCTAAATGTAAAAGAAATTTGTTGTACTTGAATGACTATATTTCTGAATAGAGGAAATATTCCTAAATGAATTACTTATCATTTAATAGTAGTATATTATGTTTGTGAAGAGATATGTTCTAGATTCATGAGACTATATCTTTCATTTGCAACAGTGGAGAAGAGAGTGACAATTTAATATTTGAATTTAAGACATGAATCTTAAATTTTACTTGCATATCTCCACCTCCACCTCCACCTCCACCATCTAATCGTTTACCTCCACCTCCTGATCCTCCTCCTCCACATACATCCCTCATCTCCTCCACCTCCACCTCCCCCACTACCTTCTCCTCCTCCTCCTCATCTTCCGCCACCTCCTCCAACTCCACCTCAACCACCAACTCTTCAACCACAACATCCTCCTCCTCCCCTTCCTCCACCACTACCACCTCTTCCTCCTCCTTCACCACCTCCTGCTGCCCCACCTCCCCATCGACCTCCTCCACCATCTCCACCTCTACCACCTCCACCACCTCTAATTCTACCTCCTCCTTCACCTCCTCTACCTCCGCCTCCTACACCACCTCTGCATCCACCTCCTCCTCCTGCTCCTCCTCCTCCTCATGCTCCTCCTCCTACACCTCCTCCTCCACCACTCCTCCACCTCCACCTGCTCCTCCTCCTCCTCCTCCTCCACCTTCGCTTCGCATCTCCCTCCTCCTCATCCTCCTCCTCTACCTCCTTATTCACCACCACCTACAACTTCACCTCCAC
>APFE031176168.1:4264-15932 GCA_000404065.3 Pinus taeda
ATGATTTCCAACATGTACGCGCCTTTACTCTTATTAACCCGCGTGTATACGCGTACGCCCATTCTGCTTCGCTAACCCGCGTATATATGCCCTTTCTTCACGGTCAACCTGCATATATCTCTCTGTTTACCTGCTGCACTGTGATCTGTCCTTTGAGTGAGTTGCCATCACCTGTATCATTCCTCTGAGTGAGTTGCCATCAAGGACAACACCTGAATCATAATGCCAACAATCTCCCCCTTTGGACTTGATGGCAACCACCACACCAAGTCACTCTCCCCCTTTGACATCAAGGGCAAAGGGCAGACCAAGATATTCTCTTCCTTGGTATACCTTCTGATGTCCATACTCCCCCTGAGTACATGCTGAAGATTCTGATTAAGCTCCCCCTTTGTCTATGCCAAGGTGTACCAATCTGTCCATGCCCCCCCTGACTATAGGCAAGATCTGCAAAAAGATGTTCTACAAGAAGAACATGACTCTATTATGAATGACCTTTCTATCACGAAAGACTCATACATACATCCATCTCTCAACCAAGTGAGGATATACAAATATTGACTCATCCACCCAAACAAATGGGGATATACCATGACTCATTACATCATCCATCCCATGCATATTGGGGTATCAAAATACATCATATGACTCACAAGACCATGATAGTTAACAACAGCTATCATACACCATATGATCTTCATTATAAGCATCTAACATCCAAATCTGTAACCTACAATTCATTCTTTTGATCAAACAACAAGATGTATCATAAGCATCATCACCAAGAACTTCTAACCATAATGCCAACAATGCATTATTTGAAGTATATGCTCCCCCTGAACTTGTGCCATGCCATCATCAAAACAGTGACTGGACCATATTAGACATCTGTACTGCTGCTTCCTTTCAGAACATCATATACGCGACTCTGCAGCATCTAACTCGCGTATATACGCAACTTGTCTTCATGAAACCCGCGTATGAGATTTGGAACATTGATGTTCCACACTTCCAGCTTCCTCTGAATCTGTCATGTCTGTGTACTCTGCTATGCCACATCTTTCTGGCTGTACTTCCTTCTTCTTCCATATCTTCAAGCGTGATGATGTTTTCTCCTTTTGGTATGGTGTCCACAATCTTCTCTTGCATTCCTTTGCTATGTGTCCAAGTTTGTAACATGCATAACATCTTACATGTGTCATATTCCTTCTATAACAATCAACAACTTTGTGACCAAACATATTGCAAGAAAAGCAATATCCCTGAAAGTACCTGGAACGTGATGATCTTTCTGTGTGGTCATGAGCCCTTCTTCTTCTACATCTAGCTGCAACATGCCCATGATTATGACATACATAACATTCAACATTATTCATAGGAGGAGTAAAAGATTTTCTTTGAAGAATTCCTTTCCTTGGTTGATGATGAGATAGACCTTTCATTTCCTTGTTGACCATTTCAGATTTCTCTTTAGAGTTCCTTGCCTTACTTTGTGAACTAGATTCACCTTCAATAGACTCATGAAAACCAAGAGCAGTTTTGATAGCAGGAGACTGTTGACTACTTAGAATATCATCCAAAATCTTAGTACTATCTTGAAATCTCAATAATTTATCCTTCTCTTCTAATTTACTTTTCAATATATTTACCTCATCCCGATGTTGTTCTTCCTTTTCCAAACATTGCATCTTCAAGGTTTCTTCAGACTTTCTTCCTTCTTCCACTTGTTGCCTTAGTTTGAGAATCTCATTTTCTTGCTCTTTATTCAACACTTGCAGCATTTGACGAACTTTGAAGGCACATTCCAGCTAAACTTTTAAGCTGATAATTTCTTCTTTGAGAGCACTCTCCCTTTTGCTAGGTAGGTCTTGTTGATCTATGACTTCATCTGATGCTTCATTTGCTTGTCCATCTTCAATATGAGGTGATTCAGAATTTGAATACTTACTTTCATTCCCCGGCAGGCTGTCATTGTTCCTTTGAGCTATCTTCTTCTTTTGACGTGCTTTATTTCCCATTGTTCTACGGATCTCCTTCAAGCAATCAAGCTTCTACCAAAGGACCTGCTCTGATACCAATTGCTGGAAATACTGAGAGGGGGGGTGAATCAGTATTATCACGTCACTAAAACTTTTTCATTTTTCATACTCAAATTCATATATGCGACTTCGGTTAAGGATATCTGCGTATATACGTGACTATGTTAAATGCAACCAGCGTACATGCAGTAATCTTATGATTCAGTTAACTTATCTTCAGTAAATGCATCAGAACATTATTAACCATATTAACAGTAATCAGGTGCAGTAAAACAGAATAGATCATCACACATAAAAAGCACACATGAACACCATGATATAAGGTGGAAACCCAATGTGGGTGAAAACCACCTGCTGCAATTTGTTTCTATCTTCCATTAATAGGAAACTTCTTTTACAATGTACTGGTGTAGTCCTTTACCAGTACGCAGGCTTCTACCTGTAGAAGGCTACAACCTTCTTAGCTCTTTTACTAGTCGTTCCATTTACTAGTACGTAGGCGCTGGCCTACTGAAGGCACCAACCTTCACTCGTTTTCCAGCTGCTCCTGGAAGGGAGCTACAACCCCCTTGGCTCTTGTACTGGCCAATATGTTTACCAGTACGTAGGTGCCAGCCTACAATCATCCAGGGACCACATTTCATCAATTTTCATACTGGATCCATAAAACAATCATCATTGCAATACAACCTGCATCATCAATCTCTGAATCACCCAATACTGAAACCCTGTCACAGAACACAAACCAGAGCCCACAACTTTGCAACAACCACTAGAATCAACAGTAACCTGAAACACCAAATCTCATAATGCATACGCTACTTGGACGAACCCAAACTGCGTGTATATGTGCTTTTACCAAAGACAACCCGCGTACAGATCTGCAAATTCTACCTCATAACCTTGCAACCAGTTCAGACATCAGAACATACCCAGATCATAACATTCATGCGTTAATAGACCTAGTCTATCCATACTCAAACCATATAAAGATAATCATTCCAAGCCTTGAGATCCCAATCCATCATTCATCATCCTTCACATGAGTGCCTCCTTGGTTCAGATCAAGCAAGGCATCACCAACCCATAACCAACATCTAGATCTCACACTTTATCAGATCTTCATTACTTGCTCACTCTTCCACTCTCTTGGCCTAATGATCTTCTCCTTATATAGGTTTAGGATTCTCTCAATACTATGGTCCAAAACCATGACAAACCAATACCATGCATCCAATACTAGGGATCAACACATCTGACGAGGTACCATGGTCCAAAACCATAGGTTGAAGTTCCAAGGACTAACTGCCACGGACCAAAGGTAAGTTTTCCAACATATACGGGCCTTTCATTCTGTGAACCTGCGTGTGTACATATACGCGCCTTTTTCTCTGATTACCCACGTATGTACGCACTTTCATCACGGTCAACCTTCATATATATCTCTCTTTACCTGCTGCACTATGATCTGTCCTCTGAGTGAGTTGCCATCACCTGTATCATTCCTCTGAGTGAGTTTCCATCAAGGACAACACCTGAATCATAATGCCAACAAACTACCCTTTCTACTTTAAGATTAGAGCCCGCAGGCATGGGGATTAGTGTTCAAGGCTGCACACGAGACCAACCATCATCCTTACAATCTTGCTTTCAAATATGTACCAGAGACTTGGTATGGTAACTCCTGGAATGGATCTCCAAGGTCACACAATGGATCCTCGAAATATTCAGGGACATTTTGAGGCATATGCACTTATGTTAATATTTTGGCTAATTAGCTAACCTCAAAATTAAGTTACTTGTTAGGTCTTAATTATGACATTTAAATACTCATTGTGCCATGTCATGTTGAATGTCATGACTGATTTATTGTTGTTTTTGAATGCAATGGGTTTATAAAGGTTGAAGTAGGTCATGATATCTCTCATTCCTTCAATGTTTATACTTCATTATGATTGGAATTTTACTTATGTGGATGTAATTTTCTCTTTGTTCCAAGATTTTATTAGTTATATGTGTAGCTACAAAGCCATAATCAACAATATTTGTCAGGTCTAGAATATACCATATATATTTTATGTATTTACTTACATATATTTATTTGTTGCTATGATTTGTGCATGTTTTCACTCCTGTAAATTGTTTTCATGATGTTATGTTGCACTGCCAAGTTTGTCTCCATTATGAGCTTCATTTTAAAAATTTTGTAATTTCCTATTAGTGCATTCTATCATTCCCATATGTATTCGTATTGACATTGAATGATGATTGTTCTTTGTTTTGATGCAAAGGGTTTGTTGCAGGTGGAACTAGATTATTAATATCTTCTGTTTTTATATTTGATTATGAATGTATACCTCATTCCTTTATTTAATGTATTTGTTTTGTTTAGTACCTATTTCAGGGTTTTTGAATTACTTGTAATATTTTTATGAGTTTAGTGTTTAATCACAAAAGCCTCATAAGCTATATTTGTCTACTCCTAAATATGCCATCATCTTTTGAGTATTTACTATGATTTGTGTATGTTTGAAGTCTCTTATTGTTTTCTCGATGTATTCTTGTATTGCTAATTTTCTCTCCATCATATTGATTCATTCCTGGACAAGGAGATGATCTTTGTAAATATGCAATCTTGAAAAATTTTTCTGTCCTGCTAATTTTTTCTCCATTGTCTTGCTCTGTTCTGAACATTTACAATTTATTTCAATGCTTTCTATTATTTGCAAATCATATTCTTGAGAGTCTGTGCAATTGCTCTATTTTGTTATACTTAGCCATAAGGGATTTTAAATAACTTTCTGATATCCACATGAATCTTCCAATATAGAGAAAGTTCAATGCAATATTGATCGTAAGCTTGTAACTATTTCGTTCTTTGCTACGTGAGTTTTTCTCACATTCATGACTAACTCTCTTTTCATAAGCTTATTTTTAATAGCTTTCTACTATTTCTTATGTTTGATACTTGAAGGAGTCTCTAGATAGCATCAAGCACATGAAATTTTGGTATGCTAAACCCAACAAAAAAAATCAACAAAATTGTTGATGGATTATACATAGCGGAAAGATACTAAATTCGTCATTCAAGAAATGAACATAAAGGTTTTGCCTCTTCTTGTTGCCTTTGTTTTTATTTTTACCCTTTTTGGATTTAAGAGGCATCGAATTTAAATTCGTGTATTTGTTTTGGTTCATGAATAATGTGAAGAAGAGTGATGGCAAAACCATCTATGGGGAGAGTCCCCACGGTAGATTGTCTATCGTTGAACAAAGGAGTGTTGGAATATTTCAACTAGTTTTAAGCATTGACCTCTTCCATTTTATACATTGTCAAATTGCATGGTTGTTATGTGAATCATGGACAGATCTTTGTTGTTGGTAATGGATTTGGTTTCTTGTCCCTTCTTTTATGCATCTACTACCCTCAGTCCAACCTATGAATGTCCCAATGATCCGGTAGACTTTGGAGTTTCCATGAAAGTTCCCCATGGAATTGGCATTACCAATGATATGTTGTTCAATGTGAGGCCCAATGACACTTTTGATCTACATGAACAATGGGAAACATACAATGTTCAAAATTTTCCCATTACTTTTCATGATGTTATTGCATAAGGCCTATTGAAGATAGGGAATAAAGCTCTGCACATTGGAATATACGAGGAAAGAGGCATTCTTGACATACTAGATGCCATTCCATTTGGAGTTGATATGATTTTTAAACAAGATTTTAACAAACAAGACATCGATTTCCTGATAACTCATTTGATTTTGAATTTAGTGTTTTGTTTGATACACAATCCTTTCATGTAGCTGAAATAGAATGTACTCTTAAGATGGGGGTGTTTCCCTTATGCATCTCCAACTCGAAAAAGAAAATCCTCCATCCTCAAATACTATAGCTCAACTATTTGCCCAAATTCAAAATTTTATATCTCAAAAGATTTGGTTCTTATGCCCATGGGCTTGGGATTGACACTATTACTTCATTTAGAAAGGTACACCAAGTAGTGAGTTGCCCAAAGAAAGTGATGCCTAGGCAAACCAATAAGTGCCTGATGAGAAAAAGGCTTCCATGAAAAAATTAAAACATGTTATGCTGGAATAGCTTAGAGATTCATGGATTGAATGCAAGGAAAACTACTATGCTTTCACAACCTTAATTGTATGTATTTAAAATTTTAAAGATTAGTAAGTTTTTTTCTAATTTAACCCTAGATGCAATAACATTAAGGAACATATATAAGTATGCCTAGCTGGAGAAAAAGGTAACAACATCTACCATCCCCTTCTCCTTTGGCAATCTTTTCAAATCAAAGTCGAAGCACTTTCTCTATAGTCTTGGATTGATTAAATGATATTCCTAAATAGTTTATGAACCTCACATGTACATACTTACCGGGAGGTGGAAAGGGAAATAGACCTGTAATTTTCTGTTATATCTATAATGGTGCCACAAATTTTGTTGGTTAGTGCATATTCCTCGACATTATAAAGAATTAGGGTAAATAATATACACACCTTCCATTTAACTTTTGATCTGTAAACAATGGAAGGAATGATAATTTTAAACAAGGGTTGCAAAATTATTTTGATGACTTAGAAATTAGAAAAGGGATCATTGAGGGTTGTTCTATTCCTCCTTATAAGCACAGGTTTTAAAAAAATTAATTGGGTGAATGCAGAAGATGCAGATGCATGAATGTTATATTTGTAAAATAGTAGCTAAATTATATGCCCTTGATACAATGCATATTATAATGTACAAAGTTAACTCGTTTTCATTTTTCGTTGTATTATGTTGCATTCTTCAGGTTTCTGCAAAATTGTGCTTATCTAGGTGGAAAAATACCAGACTTTACATGGAGGTGCCCTTTTTTTTGTTTCTTTGTACGTATCAAAAAATTCATGTCTTAGAGGTAACCAAATTAGAGCTAGCCTTTTTACCATATGACAAATGAATTCCCATCAGACTCTCGAGTGTTTTTTCAAATACATTGCCTGGAAATCTAACAGTTTCAGTGTCTTTTTTTGTTATTGTTTTTTCTTTCTATTTTTATTTGTATCTTACATGTAAATTTGTGCTTGAGATGAAAACCGATCAATTTTGCAGGAAATTTTACATGTAGCTCTTGGTTTTTCTTAGGTTTCAGGATTGCTTTATTGCTTCCATTTCTTTAATACCGCCATGTTGTTTTCTATTTTTGTGCATTTGTAGTGTTTTTTTTGCTGCTATATAAGCATTTTTTAGGACTAAGAAGATCGAGCTAATTGATTTAACTTTATGTGCATAGCTTAAAGAACTTGGAGCTTTACCTTTCTTCTTTGGGTCTAAATCATTAAGCAGGAAAAATTGACGGCAAAGCATTTAGCTTCCATTTTTGGTACCAAGAAAGACAGAGTCAACTACCCTTTCTACTTTAATATTAGAGCCCACAGGCATGGGGATCAGTGTTCAAGGCTGCACACGAGACCAACCATCATCCTTACAATCTTGCTTTCAAATATGTACCAGAGACCTGGTATGGTAACTCCTGGAATGGATCTCCAAGGTCACACAATGGATCCTCGAAATATTCAGGGACATTTTGAGGCATATGCACTTATGTTAATATTTTGGCTAATTAGCTAACCTCAAAATTAAGTTACTTGTTAGGTCTTAATTATGACATTTAAATACTCATTGTGCCATGTCATGTTGAATGTCATGACTGATTTATTGTTGTTTTTGACTGCAATGCATTTATAACAGGTTGAAGTAGGTCATGATATCTTTCATTCCTTCAATGTTTATACTTCATTATGAATGGAATTTTACATATATTTATTTGTCGCTATGATTTGTGCATGTTTTCACTCCTGTAAATTGTTTTCATGATGTTATGTTGCACTGCCAAGTTTGTCTCCATTATGAGCTTCATTTTTAAATTTTTGCAATTTCCTATTAGTGCATTCTATCATTCCCATATGTATTCGTATTTACATTGAATGATGATTTTTCTTTGTTTTGATGCAAGGGGTTTGTTGCAGGTGGAACTAGATTATTGATATCTTCTGTTTTTATATTTGATTATGAATGTATACCTCATTCCTTTCTTTAATGTATTTGTTTTGTTTAGTACCTATTTCAGGGTTTTTGAATTGCTTGTAATATTTTTATGAGTTTAGTGTTTAATCACAAAAGCCTCATAAGCTATATTTGTCTACTCCTGAATATGCCATCATCTTCTGAGTATTTACTATGATTTGTGTATGTTTGAAGTCTCTTATTGTTTTCTCGATGTATTCTTGTATTGCTAATTTTCTCTCCATCATATTGATTCATTCCTGGACAAGGAGATGATCTTTGTAAATATGCAATCTTGTAATTTTTTTCAATCCTGCTAATTTTTTCTCCATTGTCTTGCTCTGTTTTGAACATTTACAGTTTATTTCAGTGCTTTCTATTATTTTCAAATCATATTCTTGAGAGTCTGTGCAGTTGCTCTATTTTGTTATACTTAGCCATAAGGGAGTTTAAATAACTTTCTGATATCCACGTGAATCTTCCAATATAGAGAAAGTTCAATTAAATATTGATCGTAAGCTTGTAACTATTTCGTTTTCTGCTACATGAGTTTTTCTCACATTCATGACTAACTCTCTTTTTATAAGCTTATTTTTAATAGCCTTCTACTATTTCTTATGTTTGATACTTGAAGGAGTCTCTAGATAGCATCAAGCACATGAAATTTTGGTATGCTAAACCCAACAAAAAAAAATCAACAAAATTGTTGATGGACTATACATAGCGGAAAGATACTAAATTCGCCATTCAAGAAATGAACATAAAGGTTTTGCCTCTTCCTGTTGCCTTTGTTTTTATTTTTACCCATTTTGGATTTAAGAGGCATCGAATTTAAATTCCTGTATTTGTTTTGGTTCATGAATAATGTGAAGAAGAGTGATGGCAAAACCATTTGTGGGGAGAGTCCCCATGATAGATTGTCTATCGTTGAACAAAGGAGTGTTGGAATATTTCAACTAGTTTTAAAGGTACACCACTAGTACTATTACTGCATTTAGAAAGGTACACCAAGTAGTGAGTTGCCCAAAGAAAGTGATGCTTAGGCAAACCAATAAGTGCCTGATGAGAAAAAGGCTTCCATGAAAAAATTAAAACATGTTATGCTGCAATAGCTTAGAGATTCATGGATTATGCAAGGAAAACTTGATCAATATTTAATAGCTCCCAAACATTCTAGGTTATCTCAACAAGCCAGTTAATTATGTATATGTTGATGTTGGGGCCAACAATTACAAATCAAGCATTCGGACTTGGTTTCAACCGCATTACCACAAGCAGACCGACAAGTTTGAAATATTTTCCATCGAAGCAGATGGGTTAGTTGGGGTAGATTATTTAAATCATCCATATGTAAAATTTCTTGCCTACGCAGCTTGGATTAAGAATGAAATTTTAACAATAAGCTTAAACTTAGTTGGTGGAGAACAGACTCAGCCCAAAACTGTATACTCTCTTATCCTCCCCAAGTTATCAAGGGTGAGGGGATTAGACTTCGCAGATTGGTTAATGAAAACTCTCACTGAAGAGGACTATGTTGTTGTGAGAACGGATGTGGGCGGTGTTGAATTTCAGTTGTTGCCTAAGATTATCAACACTAGCACCATTTTCCTTATTAATGAGTTGTTCCTCGAGTGCCACTACGAGTCCCCACACAAGAACAACAGGCGAGCATATTGGGAATTCTTGTCTCTCTATGGAATTCTCAGAGAAGAGGGCGTTAAGACTCATCAATGATGGGGGGTGATCAGATTTGGTCCTATCTAATACTTTAATTAAATAAAGTGATCACATCATAGATATTATAGTGCTCATGCAAGATATAATAGTAGTATTTCTCTGTCGCAGCAGGCACCGAGATATGCATAACACTCCTAATTAAATGTACGAGGGAAAGCATTAGCATTGTAGTGGCCATCAATGGTGCCCTGAAATACCCACTAATAAACCAAGTGAACTGGTTGAGGTCATAGAGCCACAACCAGTCGAGGCTTACACCATGGCTACAGGTAGCATAAATGAAAAAAAGTAAATAGGGGAGTTATTTTTCTGAGACAAGGGTTAATAATCCATACCTATAGATACATAGCACACTTGAAGAGAAGTTGCTCTTGGTTCCGTTGGTATAGTTTGGTGAATTCCATTCCACTGTGGATACCCTAAACAGCCAGAGAAAAATAGTTTGCATGAGAACCAAACACGTTCCTTTGAGGAACACAAAACGAAAATAACAAGGAATTGAGGGGAAAACGATAAATGCAGACCTGAGAGTTTTCACCACGATGGTAATGGAATCCATTATTCTCTTGTCCCACGAATACTTGAACCAGCTCGACGATACTAGCACACATCCTCTGGCACATCCAAGCCCATGAAAATTAGACGAGACGGTAATGCCCACACCACGGGAATGTAAAATGAAGTAGTAAACACAAGAATGACATACCTATAAGATATAGGGGAAGGCCTCATTGCCATATATTCAGAAAATTCATGAGTGTGGAGTAACCACTTCCTGAAATAAAAAACAATATAATGCCTGCAATAAAAGGTTTATTTTACACAAATCAAAACGAAATTTATTCTCTGCTGAATGTAACTAAAAGCAGAATAACAGGGCTGCTGAGCACAGAGAATGTCAGACTTGGGAACTTTACAACTAATACAGTCACTACAGAGCATGGTGGATATGTGAAGGAGACCCATTAATCGATGCAGTCCTGCAAAGGGACCTGGCCTGGCACTCCTCCTCCTGCAGAAAAATCCTCCCTGCGTGGTGCTCCTCATCCTCTTGGCCCTCCTCCTCCTGCAGAAAAATCCTCTTGGACCGGCTAGTTAGACGGACGGATGCGCTGGGTTTAATTAATTTTTCAACTAATAATTGTTTTTTAATGTTTTCTTTGGACGGTAGATAATTGTTCAATCATCTAACAATAGATCTGACGGTTAAGATTAGGACAAAAAAGCGTTTAGGGGAGTTCATTTCAGAGGGAAACGCCTTACGGCGTAAAGATATTAGAATAATTGACAAACTTGCTTCATTAGTAATAGATTAGGTGTAAAAAAAAACCATGATATCATGGAACTAAAACTAACCGCCCACTCCAGATTAATAATAATAATCATTTAGAATTTTACTACTCCATACCCATTACCTATTTTTGACTAAGACAAAATCTCAATAATTCTGTACAATGGTTAATCTATCTCTATATTTGTATCATATATTTCTTTTCTAGGTTACATCATGACTGAACTAAAACCCATCCCCACCATAGAAAATGTGACGTTCCAACTTTAAAATCGCAAACAAAAGATAAAAGTTTGAAAGCTTAGTACCCATTTTGGCATAACATAAATGCTCAATAATTCTGTACACTTATTGATCTCTGTATTTGTATCATGTACTTCTTTTCTTTTGTGATTACATCATGAATAAACCAAAACCCGTCCCCACCGCAAAAAATGTGACGTGCCAAGTTGAAAATCGCGAAGAAATAGTGTGAACAGAGTTACCAAATCACCCTCGCACAAACGTGACGTTCCAAGTTGAAAATAGTGG
>APFE031176171.1:5266-74154 GCA_000404065.3 Pinus taeda
ATCCTGATGAAGTTGGAAAGACAAGAACTAGAAATTCAAACCAGCAAAATGGAGGTGATGTAGATGACTCTAATTCACTTGTTGATATGGATGTTTCTTATGATTTTGAATTGAACTTGTCTACAAATTTTGAACCAACTTCCTTCAAATAAGTTGCTTCTCATGATGAATGAAAAGAAGCGATGCAAAAGGAGTATGATGCCCTCATAAAGAACGGCACTTGGAAGCTGGTTGATCCTCCATTAGGAACAAACCAATCGGCTGTAAGTGGGTCTACAAGAACAAGTATAAAGTTGATGGCTCACTTGACAAGCACAAAGCTAGGCTTGTGGCAAAAGGTTTTGCATAGAAGGAAGGGGTTGATTATGAGGATACTTTTGCGCCCACAACAAAATGGGCTACCGTCCAGACACTATTTGCATTAGCAGCTTAGAACGGTTGGAAAGTCCATCAAATGGATGTAAAAATTGCTTTCTTAAATGGATATCTAAAAGAGAATGTTTTTATGTCTCAACTTGAAGGATTTGCTGTGAAAGGACATGAACATAAAGTATGCAAACTTGTGAAGTCCTTGTATGGCCTCAAACAAGCACCGCGAGCCTGGTAAGAAAAGCTAACTGAGCATCTTCTGAAACTCAATTTCAAACATTATAATCTTGATGATGCAACTTTATTTGTCAAGAAAGTTGGCAAAACAGTTGTATATCTTGTGGTATATGTAGATGATCTTTTGATGACAAGGAACAATGAAAGCTACATTGCATCTATAAAGAAGGAATTGGGGAAAAGTTTTGAAATCACTGATTTGGGCTCTGTTCATTACTATCTTGGAATTGAAGTAACCCAACATCCGAAGTCCATATTTCTTTCTCAAAGGAAATACATTGGAGATCTGTTGAGCAGGTTTGGCATGACAAATGCAATCCTCTTACTACTCCAATGGAACAAAACTTAAAGCTCACATCTATTGAAGGAAAATAATTTGAGGATGCAACAAAGTATAGACAGCTTATAGGAAGTCTCATCTACCTCACTACTACCAGACCAGACATTTCATTTGCTGTTGGAATCCTCTCCAGGTTTATGCAAAAGCCTTGTGAGGGACATGGTCTGCTGCAAAAAGAGTTATAAGGTACTTGAAGGGAACTCAAGACCTTGGAATCAAGTATACACAGGTGGACAACTTCAACTTGATTGGATACTCTGATTCAGACCTCGATGGAGACAAAGAAACTGGAGTATCTACTTCAAGATATGCTATGAGTCTTGGATCAGGAGTTGTCTCTTGGAGATCATGCAAACAATCAGTTCCAGCAGATTCCACAACAGAAGCAGAATATGTGGCAGCAGCTGAAGAAACGAAAGAAATTGTGTGGCTCAGAAAAATTCTTGAAGATTTGCAGGTAAAACAAGTACAATCAACTCCACTCATGATTGACAACACCTCTGCAATAAAGTTGGCCAAGAACCCAAAGTTCCATGATCGTACAAAGCACATCAATACTAAATATCATTTGATCCGACATCATGTTGAGGCCAAAACAATCCATCTCCGCCATTGTTCCACAAATGAGCAAATTGCAGACATCTTCACCAAAGCGCTTGGAAGAGAAAAGCTTGAAAGATTCAGAACGATGCCTGGACTCACCAACATCCCTTCAGATTAAGGGGGGGAATGTTGACACCTAATCCTCAGTGATTGGGGAACTGAATGTGAACAGTCATCGAGAATATGAACTGAACAATCACATTCTTGTATATATTAGATAGCTGGTTAAACGAATAAATGTATTATTTTTTCTGGAGTTACTCCTGGCCTGACAGTTTTTTCTCTTCATGCACACCCTCATTCTCTTCTCTTGCACACAAAAGAATTGGCTTCCCTTTCCACTTTGAATTTCCTTTCTCCTTGTCATGTGTTAAAAGGTTGTCATCCATAACTAATCTCAACACATTTAGTTTGAAGAAAGAAAAACAAGCTTCCGAGAATATAGAAGGAAATTTAGGAAAGGTTTCATTATTCCTTTAAATTATAGCTTAGGCTCATAGTTATACCATATATGAGTAAAAACGAAATAAAATGATAAAGCACGTAAAAGGCTAAGGTATCTAGGAAAAATACTTCCTCGTGAACCCTCTTACCTTCACCACTTATGGTATCATAGTATCTATAACTTCTCATGTCTTGGTTAACTGATTAACACTTCCATTAATTAAAACAAGATCCATACACATTACTTTAATTTAACCAACTCACTTTGGCATAATAATAAAATATCCATGCTGAAAATAAAGAACACCAACATAACAATTACAATTTAAATAAGGGGGTCAAAATGGACATATTATATCCTCTCTGCCATTGAAACTGAGGCCTTCATTCTTGACCCTTTGTTTAGCTACTATGGTGTGTAGGATACCTCATTGTCTCTTACATATCCCTTGCTCATTATTTTCCATCCACCTTAACATTTTTGAACCAATCCCTCTATATGTTTTTCAAATTCACTAAAATTCTCTCGAGAAATGGCTATACTCATGGTGCTAGCTTTAGTAGTGGTAACTAAAGGTGCTTTGTTTCTTTGAGCTCTTAGATAACTACTTTCAGCTTGCCAATTATTCTTCCTTCTCTATCAACTCTTGTTGCAGTTGAATCATCATCAAGTGAGCCTATCCTCTTTCTAACTATCCATCTAGATAATCTTTTATCCCAAATACATAAGGTGAAGATTATGTGCTATGAATCATGCACCCTAAGATTGATAAAAAGTCAATGAATACAATCCACTTTGGGGGAGAACCTCCTTTTGCAATTAAATCAATACAAAATACAAAATATGATGGTCCTAAGACTAGCTCTCCTTGACACACACACACACACACATATAGAGGGAGAACAATTCTAGTGAAAGGTTATAATGAAACATTCTAGGCACACACACACACACACACACAGAGTACAATTCTAGCGAAAGGGTATAATGAAGCATTCTAGGCACACACACACACATATAGAGAGAGTACAATTCTAGTGAAAGGGTATAATGAAACATTATAGTAAATCTCCTACTATAACAAATAAGATGATAATGAATACTTATTAGGGACTTAAAATAGAAGTCCAAGTGCCTTAACATAACCCATTTTTATTTTTTTTCCCTTCAAAGCTTGTAATTGAGGGAAATTCTTCATGGATTGATTATTTTTCCATGTAGTTTCTTCTAAAGGCATATTTTTCCACTTGAGTGGGTACTTCATAATGGTTCTATTATGAAGAGATAGATAATATTGATCCATACATTTTTCTAATTTAATAATCAACTTCCCTTCTTCATCTAACCCTAGAAGCCCTTTTTGCATAGGCATAATTTTTCCCAAAACTTTTTTAGGCAAGATACATGGAAAACCTTATGGATGCAAGAAGAAGGGAAATCTAAATCATATTCCACTTGTCAAATGCTACAAAAAAATCTTGAAGGGTCTATTTTCGCACAGAATGTCGAGGCACTGCAATAATGGCTCAGATCGGGGGTTGTCACCCTGATCCCTAATCTCTTCGTTTAAGTTGTCTCCCTACAACAGGCTAAGGGGGTGGACCCTATGGAAAAGTGGAATGAAGAAGAACTAGTTGGGAACCAACCAGTTAGGGAGACACAATGAAGTGATCAAGTACTTGATTAATATTTAGCAAGACTTATAGGATTTGATTAGATTTTAAATGATTGATACCAGTGCCTTATAGAGTCAACGATTTTGTTAGGGAGACCAAGTAATCGATTAACAACTGCTACTTAGATGATGACTATTTTATATGAAATGAAGATCCTAAAACTAATGTGAGATGTAAGAATCTTGGTTAATTTTAGTTAAATGCCTATTTAAATGTGGACCCTTCAATCCTTTTTGTGTTGAACCTAATTTCGTAGTAATTGGCAAAGAGAAGATTAGGAGAATCACACTAAGGTGTGATTAACGATACCTCTCCTGAAATTCTAACATACCTAGTGCCTCCAGTGCTGCAGAGAGTTGTGGCTCTGACGACTGCAAGGTCACCGTTTTAAGTACTATTAAAATGGGCTTCTCAAGAAAAGATGGATGGAGATCTATCTGTCTATCGACCAAGCTTATGCTTGGAAGTAAATTTATCTATGCAAAGTTAACTTATATGCAAATGCACCGGAAGATGAGATGAAGTTAGACTCGAGAATGGGAAAACACTTTTGCCGCAAAAGCCCTCAATTACCCAAATGAAATGCTCGCCTTTTTTTTAGATGAAGACTTAGAAAATAAACTCTTGAAGATACTATAGTTAAAACACTAGCTTATTTCAAATCTTCTTAATACAATTTAGCTCAAAGAGAACAAAAACAACTTTGCAATTCGATATCAATGTCAACAGATGCTCAAAAAAAATACTCGGTTTATGAAACAAAGGTTATCCATTTTATCACAATTCCATGACAGAGTACTTAATTTTTAGAGATTAATTTTTAGGACAGCAGTAAGAAATTTTTTTATGACAACAGTAATATGACAATGAAAACAGTAAGCTATCATTGATATTTTTATGCCAAAACTTTACCAAAATTTTTCCAAACTTGGCCACATGAATTATTAAAAAAATTTCAGCCTGTTGTGATGTGATTTCCGGAATTATATCAGATCTGATATACTTATTACAACCATCAATTAAAACATGAAATAAGCCTAATGATAGATTCCCAACTCAAGAAATTAATTCCTTAATGTATTAGACAACTTAGGAACTGATTTTAAGCTACCCCACATGAAATTTTTCCATTGTTATATTTCAGGCTTCAGAAACAGGATTATTCAGAGATAACAGTGACCGAAAATGTAGATCTAGGCCAAATTCTTGATACACATCAAACATAAATGATTTATTAATGTATTTAGCAATTTTTTAGTTAATTTCAAACCACTTAGATGTGTTTTTCACCACTATTAGAAAGGTATATGAGTGTTGTAGCAAACAATGAGGAAAAATATGGTTTAGAGATCAAACCCTTATGCCCTAAGCCTTGAAGATCACTTGCCCAAGTTGCAAAAAATAATAAAAATCAATATCTGAAACACAAATTTTTACCAATTTTTTTGCAAAAACCCACCAATGATTAGCTTCAGAAAATCAAATATTCAAATAAAAAATGGAGCAAGGGAATGTAGGGCCAATGAGAGCTAGCATTAGGCCCAATAGAACTAGCATTGGGCTAGGAGAAGGCAGATCTGGGCTTAGGAGCCTCAAAACTTAAAACCCTTGTTCTGAAAAAATGGTTTTGCTTCAGATATTTAGATTTATGGAAAAATATTTAATGGTTGGCCTTGTCAAAAGATTTGGGATAAGATATTTCCCTCCAGGGCCTAGATCTATCTCAAAACCCGCAGATCTACTTGAAAAATCTCAAATCTGAAGATTTACTTGGCTGATTTCTCAGATCTATTCCTGCAAACAATCTTTGAGCCTAGATCTTTCCCTCTAGGGTCTAGATCTAGCATCTGAAGATTTTCTTGGTTGATTTCTCAGATCTATTCCTGCACAAATGAAAAGAGAAAAACCCAATACCCAATATGTACAAAATAGAGAAAATCCAAAAAGCCCAAGTGTTAAAATTCAAAATTATGTTGGGAAAGATATGTTGTACTAATAATTTCATCTTTGAGATATCAATCAGGCTCCCACTCTGCAACCCGCGAGATTCGCATTTCGCGTGATCTAAATCTTGTGAGCGTGCCTGCTCTCTACGCGTCCTGTTCCCTGCGTGCGCGTCCGCCGAGGGCTTTGCTGCAAGCTGCGGCCAGCCTAGCTGGATCTGCTGGCTCTTCATGGAGGAGCTAACTCCCCCTCAGGGGTCTTCCTCTCCTCCTCCGCCTTCTACCGCTGAGGCCTTCAGAACCTTGCTGGCCTCTCTGCCCAAGAAGAAATGCGTGGAAGCTGCAAAGTTTGTGAAAAAGCTAGAATATATCCCCGAGATCGCCCTTCCGCCTGAAGGACCGATTCAGGTAGCCTTGTCTCTGGCAAATCGTGCTCTGGTCGGTGTTTACAGGACTTTGGCCTTCCCCGAAGTCAATTAAGAACTGGGTAGCTAGGAACTGGGCACCTCTGACAAAAAACAAGGTAACCTCTTAGTTCCTCCGAAGAGGATATTTCTCATTTGAATTTTCTACAAAAGAGGAAAAAGATCTCATTTTCAAGAATGGCCCCTACTTCATGGGCCCTCAAGGTCTGTATTTAAATAAATGGATGCCAGACTTCGATCTGGCAGTGGATGTGCCTACAACAGTCCCAGTGTGGGTAAAACTCCCCAATCTTCCAGTTCACTGCTGGAACTGGGACTCTCTGAAGCATATAGGAATACCCTTGGGAAATTTATAGACAAGGCCAACAGCAAAGATCAGTATGACTGTGCCAGAATCTGTGTGGAGGTAGATCTATAGGTTAGACTACCAGAAGCCATCAAAATAGTTGTAGGTCGCTGGAATCATGTTCAGAAACTAGATTATGAGCAGCTGTCGTTCAAATGCCGAAAGTGCCACGTCTACGGACACTTTACCAGAGACTACCCGTCCAAAGGGGTGGAAGAAAAAGGGAAGGAAGAAGGATGGAATCAGGGAAAGCATTCCAAAACTTCTCACAAGAAGAATGCAAATGCAAATGTGAAAGCTCCCCAAGTGGGTCCTACTCAGAAACCATCCATGGAAAGCCAAGGGAACAAATTTGAGATCCTTGGCTCTAAAATCATGACCACACAGGAGACAGAATCCCAAAGGAGACCTCTCCATCTAAATCCTCCACCTCCACCAAAAGTGAACCAGAGAGATCCAAAGGGAGGATATCAGAAGAGGAGGAGGAAACCTAAGAGTCTGAGGAATCGAAGGAAGAAGGGGAAATAGGTGAATCACAGTCTTCTCCTAGAATATCTACAAGAGGATGCAAGTCTGCAAAGGAAAAAAGAGAATAAGAAACTTATAAGGACAAGCTCCAGAGCAGCCAGCCAACGCTAGAGAAACTCCTAGCAAAAACCCCGAAGATGAAGAGGATCCAAACCCAGGGCTCCAAGGGAGCTCATCACAGCAAAAGTAAATGAAGAAGATAGTCTCCTGGGATTGTAGGGGAATGGGCACCAAAGCCAAGGAAGAAGCAATGAATAGTTTAATAAGACTGGAAGCCCCGAACATCCTTCTCATCTAGGAGATTAAATTGGAGGACTCAACTTTCCTCCAAGCAAGCAAAAATTTTTGGAAAAAAGATGGAGCGCAAGCAACCTCTGCCCGTGGAGCATCGGGAGCACTTGGGTCACTCTAGAATCCTAATAAGTTCTCATTAATCTCTGAGTCCCTGAACACTCATTGGATTTTTTTAAAAATGCAGCATTAGAATCTAAGGAAATTATTTTCCTGTTCAATGTATATGCTCCTAACAATGTAGGTGAGAAAAAACTATGTTGGGACTCCATAAAAAGCTTGGCAGATCTAGAGAACCTGGAGAATACAATCATAGCTGCAGACCTCAACCTCACTTTCCTCTTGTAAAAAAAAAGAGGAGGTCATATTGTTAGGGATCCGACAAGAGAATTAGCGGAAGACCTCATGAAAGATTGGTATTTGATAGACATTAAACCGACTACTGGTAAGTTCACTTGGTCAAATAAGAGATTTGATCCAGGTTACATAGCGGCAAGACTTGATAGATTTTTGGTTCAAATCTCCTTCCTACTTCTTGGATTAGAGGTTAGAATACTTATTCTTCATAGCAGTGTATCAAATCACAAGCCCATTAGCCTAGAGCTACTGACCCCCAAGGATCTGGGGCCTATACCTTTCAGATTCAACTCACTCTGGACCAAAGAGGCAGACTTCATGGAAAAGGTCAGAGACTGCTGGAAAGATCCAGTCAAGGGCTCCGCCTTTTTTGTTTGGGAGGAAAAACTCAGAAGGGTTAAAGCCATGCTGAAAAATTGGGCTAAGACCCTGCCCAACCCTGTTGCGGAAAGGAAAAAAATACAAAGTGCTCTAGAAAGTCAGCATCTCCATCTAGAAGCAGCCGAAATTACTAAAGATGAGTTGGAAAAGGAGGCCCAGCTTCAACAAAGTTTCCACAAGGCTTGTCTAGCAGAAGAAGAATATTGGAGGCTCAAGTCCAGGAGTCTTTGGCTCAAATCTGGCGACAAAAACTCCTCCTTTTTCCATAAACAAGCCCAAGCCAGGAAAGGCCGCAATTCCATCGCTGAAATAAAAGAAGATAACTGCACATTGAAGGACTTTGTCAGCATAAAAAAGGCAGCCTCATAGCACTTTGAGAAGCTGTAGAGGGAAGATATAGAAGCTATTCAAAACGATATTCTGTTGGACGTTGTCCCCAGCCTTATCACCCCTAGAATGAACCAGGCACTTGAAGGAAAAATCACTCAAAAGGAAGTCAGGGAGGCCCTCTTTGCAATGGATCCTGATAAAGCCCCGGGACTGGACGGTTTTACTCCTAGATTTCTCCAGAACTTTTGGCAGATTGTTGAGAAGGAGTTCTTCAAAATGATTCAAAAGTCCCAAGACTGTCAGAAGATTGGAGGCTCTACAAATTCAGCCTTTCTCACCCTCATCCCCAAAGAAAAAGGAGCAAACTCTTTCAGCAGATTTCACCCAATCTCCCTATACAATATTGGGTACAAAGTGAAAACCAAAGTGATAGCTAACAGGTTGAAAAGAATTCTCCCCTAAATCATCCCAGAGAACCAAGGTGGATTTATCCATGGCAGGCAGCTTGTGGACAATTTCGTTCTATTCCAAGAGGCGATTCAATCCAGCCTACACCGAAAGGAAAAAGGTATGGTTATTAAACTAGATCTAGCAAATGCTTTTGATCATGTTAGACATAGTTTTTTGTTTGATGTGTTGCAAAAACTAGGGTTTGGTCAAAATTTCATCAAGTGGATTAGAGCCTGTATTTCAGAACCTTGGATTTCCCCCCTGGTGAACGGTAGGGCTGTTGACTTTTTCAAAGCCTCTAGAGGGCTGAGGTAGGGGTGTCCCCTTTCACCCCTCCTATTCGTGCTACAGGCTTCTGTCCTCAGCTTTTATCTGGAAAAAAAGCAGCAAGATCAAGACATCGTTGGCATGTGCATTGCAAGAGGGGTAAAAAGCATCAATCACGCCCTCTTTGCTGATGATACCATACTGCTGGGGGCTGTATCTCCTCATTCAGCAATTAAATTCAAAGAAGTACTAGAAGCCTACTGTAAGGTTTCGGGCATCGTATTAAATAAGGGCAAATGCCATATCTACTGTTGGAATATTCCTGCGTCAATTGCAGGCTCCATTGCGAGATGCCTAGGCTTTGCAATCTCAACATCTTGTTCCTCATTTAAATATCTTAGACTGCCCATCTTCCATAAGAGGGCCTTGAGCAAAGACTAGTATCCCCAGTTATACAAATTCAAAGCAAAAATGCAGGGCTGGGGATCCTCTTGGCTCAACATTGCCGGAAAATCATTGCTCATTAAAGCAGTGCTTAGCAGCCTTCCGTTATTCAAATTCTTTGTTCTCTTGGTGCCTGTGGGAATCATCAAAAAGATGGAGGAGCTAATCAGAAATTTTTTCTGGAAAGGAGGCAAACAAAACGAGAAGAGGATTCCCCTAGTTAACTGGGAAATAGTCACCAGACCAATTCAGGAGGGAGGACTGAACTTCAAAGACCTCAATGTTCAAAATTTAGCCATGGGAGCCAAATTGATTTGGAAAATCATAGTTCCAAATCCAGGTTGGGTCCAAGTTGCACTGTGGAGGAAATACTTCAGAGGATCGAGACTTCGATGCCTGGATCAGCCAAAAAATCAACTCATAACCCCTTTCAGCATAATCAACAACAAACTTGGCTCGCTGATAAGAAATCATTCCTTCTGGATTCCAAGAAATGGGAAACGCATCAATCTATGGAATAACAATATTCTGAATAGACCCCCGCTGGCAGAATCGAGAGCCATGACAGAGTTGAAACGTTGGATGTCAGAGGCTAGCATCAACACGTTGTGGGATCTCTCGAACTGGAATGGTGACGTTTGGACAGGCTGGAAACAGCTCTTAGTTCCACTTGCCTTACAATCAGAACTGGCAACATTCACCACGAAGATGCACGGGTTGGCTCCAATTCACGCACGCAGGCAGGACATGAGAGGTTAAGGCTTAAATCTGGTAGGTTACACGGTAGCTCAGGGCTACGCTAAATGTCTGGAGCGGCCTCACGTGCCTCCCAACCCTACCCCCTGGGTAGGCATTCTGAAACTCCCTTAAATTCCAAAAGTCAACCTCTTCTGTTGGCTTCTCTACCACCAAAAAATTCTAACTAGAGACAGGGTTTAGAAAAGGGGCATCTCTGGGCCTTCAAGATGCTCACTTTGCAAGGAAAACTTGGAATCCGCCTTCCACCTCATGATCGAGTGCAAGTTTGCAGTTTTCATATGGCGAGAGCTTCTTGGTTCCTGGAAGTATAATTTCATCTTCCCCTCCTCAGTTTCGGATCTGTTTGCGGGCTGGATGGCCAGATATCCAGGCCCATTTCCAAAAAATAAAACAATCAGGACAGCTTGGAGTGCTTTACCTAAATTCATCAGCTAGCAAGTCTGGCTGGAAAGGAACATAAAGATATTCTGAAATAAGGAACAAGACTTCAGAATAGTTGCCAATTCAGTGAAAAGTCAGCTAGTTGAGTGGCTGGGAGACGAAGAAGATGATTCAAATCTAAGCCAGCGGGACATTGATCTGGGAACTGCCCTCAATTTCAAATTTCAAAAATCAAATAGCTCTTCTCCAACTCTCAAAGACTGGCAAATCAGGAAAAACGAAGAAGATTTTCAATCTTGGTTGTCCAATCAATCACTCCCCTCTCTCTTCTTTGATGGGGCATCCAAAGGGAATCTAGGAATTGTTGGAGCTGGAGGGCTCATCATAAACCCAGATGAAACATCTACACACATATTTGCTTGGATATTAGGCCATTCCTCAAGCATAGAAGCTAAAGCGATGGCCCTTTTTCAAGGAATCAAACTCCTCAAAGAGCTGGGCCTCAATGAGGTAAATGTCTTTGGGGATTCCCAGGTTATCATCAAAGAAGTGGCGACCAATTCTAATCCAGCAGACCTGCAGCTAACAAGGATAATTACAAGGATTAAAGGCATGGCAAAGTCCCTGAGTCTGAAATACTTCCATGTTTTGAGAACAAATAACAAAGAAGTAGACATTGAGGCAAACAAGGCAGTCCAATTAATTACTGGTACTATTCTTAGAGATAAGGAAATCCTTTGGAACCCAATCCCCTAAAGAGCCATGTTTTACTGCACATTATTGAAACGATTTGTTTGTATTTTTAAGCTTGGGAACTCAGCAACAGAAGTACACTATATTAAATGTAAAAAGAGGAGCCTGATAAGCGTAGGCGTTACGTTCCTCTTGCTGGAAAGTCATGTAGAAATCTACGTCTCCTTTTGTAACCGAATTTGTGGCTCTTAGCCAATCAGTTAATGAAATCCCATAACCGTTTTTGTAAAAAAAATAAAATTCAAAATTATGTTACAAAATTTTAGATCTACACAAGTAAATAACATATCTATACAAATAATTTACAAATCTATCGCATCTGAGGAGTATGAGTTCAACTCCGCTTCCATATCTGATAATCTAAGGCTCTTAATAGCCAGATCTATCAAAATTTCCACAAAATATTTAAAAGATTTTGAAATTTTAGAGAGGTACTAGCCCAAAAACACCCAGCAGAAAAAAGATTATCGTTAGATAAAACCTGAGGCTTATATGAAGTAGGCTCTTCAGAAAATATGTGTTGAGAGTTGGTTGGTCCAACCAAAGACTATCCCCAAATGCTCAATGAGAACCTGAGAGATCTTTTGCAAACACTAGATCAACCATCAAATCAAGTAGAGAAATAGAAAAACAATAAAATTTTGAAGAAATAGAGATACCTGCTACTTCAATCAAAATTAAAAATGTTACCCTAGATCCCACAAACTGAATAAGATACCCGTATTCAGATTATTCTAAGAGAGCTATTGATTAATAGTTTTCACATAATATTAAGCAGCAATTAAAACAATGTTACCATAAATTCATGAAGAGGAACACTACAGCACGTTGAAACCCCAAAGACTTTTGCATTAATTCAAAAAAGTATACAAGAGAGTTTGAGAGCTTAGTACACGATCTAGAGATTGGATCATCTCAACAGACAACTGACCTCCTATTTAAAGATAAATCTTCCAGCGGCTAGTTCGAGTGATCTTTGTCAAAGTATTGACCATTGATGAGGATCAAAATTTCTTTTAATCCCATCTGTCGAAATTTTAGTTATTGAGGAAATTTCCAATTTTTCAATTAAATGCATTTAATTAATTGAAAAATTAAAATTTTGAATTAATTTCCTCAAAGTTTTGACTTTGACTTAACCCCATGGACCAAAGGCTTAAAATTTAGCAAAATAATCAATTAACCTTAGTCCCTGGACCTCTTAAAATTTAATATTTACAGGACCCATGAATTTTTCCTTTGGAAAATTTAAATTTACCTAGGACCTATAATTGATTAAATTTATGGCTTAGGATTTTAATTAATTTTGGCTAGGAAATTTAATTAATTAACCTAGGAGGGGATAAATTATTTTTCTAACCCTCAAGACACTTTACGTCATGATTTTTACATTTTTTACATCACAAGGGGGAAAACACATCTGAAAAGGACCCTCATAGACTACCTAGTTCTGCGACACAAATATAATCTAGCAGATCAAGCAATTTGTAATAAAATAACCTAACCAAATAGTTAGGATTATTCCCAAATCACTTTTACATAGACTCAATCTAGAACACTAGGAGTCCCCTAAGATCCTAATGACAAAATCCATTTCGGCTTTGGGGTAAGGTTGAAGGAAAACTCTACCGACCATCCGAGAATGGATCGGTGAGACAAAAAACCTCTCGAAATGTAGATCGTCACCAGAAAAGTAGGTTTACCTAGGTGATTACATACACGACACGAATCTTTTGATATTATTTACATTATACACATGCAGACTGGGTTTACATTATAAGATGATGATCAAGCTGATGTTGATAGCTGGACGACACAAACACATTAATCAGGCGCTATCCCTTTTGCAAAAAAAAGGGGGTGTACTGCTATGGGTCATTGACACGTAGTGGTCAACATCTGGCTCTACTTGGGGACACGCTGCTACACTGGAGGAATGTGAGAATCCAAAATCTGCAGCCAAACAACACACAAAATAACATAAGTAGCATTCATCCAAAAATCATCATATAATTTTAAGCACAGGAAAGATATAAGCTCTTCATTTATTAACTAGTCTAATAACATGAAAAACACAAATCTAACTACAAAATGAAATACTGAAATAACAAGGTAGAAGGTTAGAAATACAATACAAAGATGCCCCATGGCATCAAATGTGTTCAATATAGTGCATACTAAGCATTTTCCTGCTTTCAGGCAAATTTGTCGATTGTTTCTCGGATGTGCCATGTCTAATTCTGCATACGGTAGGACTTTTTCCTATGCGAAAGTCAAGCTGTTCGCAACCATATGATGCATCAAATTGATTTCTCATTATCATTCTGTTTCTCTTTTGTCTTTTCTTTGTGGCAGGCTGTATCACTGATGGCGTGGAACATTATGCTTCAAAAATCTTAGATGAAGTATGTAAGATATGCATGACATATCTTTCTTCATTTTGCATCTTCTCTGTCAAGAATGATGGATAAGTCGAACAGGTGTCGTGAGTTATAACTTGATATTTTATGACTGGTGGATTAACCGTGTGAGCATCAACCTGATTATTAATTTCCATTTTATCCAGGTCACCTTCAATTAGCCAATTTTCAATGGAACAAAGGACCTCATAATAAGATGGAGCTTGCTGCAGCAGATAGGGAGGCCTATGATCTGTTGACGTTTCCTTGTTTCTTTCATCCTCTGACTAATGTTGAATTTTCTGTACCTGTATTGTTATGGCATCCATCTGGTTAGAGTGTTCAACCTTCATAGCACTCGCCTCCTTGGCATGGTCTTCCTCCATGCTCAATAACTTATTCTGAAGACATATCTCACTAGCTTTCGTATCTTTTATTACTTTGTCATTATATGCTTTTATGGTCATCAAGCAATGTTGCATAGAGTTTATCTCTTTCTCATGATTTTCTTGTATGATAGCTAACTGATTATTATAATCGAATCTCATGATGGTCATTTCTTCATCCATAGTCGACAACTTGTTCTGAATCACACTCATTTCTTCTTGATAACTTGGCAGTCACTTGATTTGAATGATTGAATTCCATGATCGTCATATTTTCCTCTAGGGATAATAACTTGTTTTGCATAGAATTAATTTCCCTGTCATGATTAGCTTTCATGGTTTCCATTTCCTTAGCATGCTGAATTTGAATGTCGATGTATAAAGTTCTCATATTCCTGACGTAATTGATTACAAATTTTTCTTGATTAAGCTCCATATTTTTACTAGCTGTGTTTGATTGAACTGCATGTCTCTAACCAATTGCTTTAGTTCTCCTATAATTTGCTTATCATTTTCCCTTTCATTGTCGACACTGATTTGACAACTTCTCCTTGTTTTTCCACTATCAAGGATTTGATCTGCAACGATACAAGTGGATGGCACATTCCGATATGGAGAATTGTCTTGAAATGTTTCATCGATAGTTGGATCCTTCACAATATCACCTTTAATTGTATTTCATAATTTTAGGGGCACAAGGTGCGCTATCTTGACAACCATATCTATCTTTAAAAGCATTGATGATGTCTTGTAAAGAAGCGAAAGAATCTTATGGACAATTATTAAACCAATTCAAAGCATCACCCTTAAAAGAAAAGGCAAATAGATGCATCTTGACATCTTCATGATCATATTGGGGAGATTGACAATATCTGAGTATTGTATGAGTAAACCTGCATAGATGATTTCTAACAGCGACTGAATCACCACTCGAGAACAAAGACAATTTATGAATGGCCACTTCCAGAATATTATGGAGAAAATCAGTAAAATGACACGGGGTAAACGAATCATCCATGATGAATTTCCTGAAGGAATAACGAGGGACCAAATGGATGATAGAGAGAGACCCCTACTTCAGAAAATCAAGAGATCCATAAGAAGCGAGCTTCTAGTAGAAATTCTTGTAAGAAATGAAAGAAGTCGAGTCGCCACTTGAACATCAGTTTAGCTCTAGAGAAGGCAAAAACAACTGGATATAGGGGAGGAATTCTTGTCTCAGAAATAATAAATGAAAGAAGTGGAGTCACCACCCAAACAAGAAATGAATCAAAATGTACAGGTGTTAAAAGTGTGGATGAAACTATAAATGAGATGACAAAAGATAAGGCGATGAAAAGATCAAATGATGCTAGGAAATGTTGTGCCGCTTTACAGGCTAATGAATGGCGGAAAAGATGAGATGTGCCAAGGAGTGTTGACTTTTCCAGCTCAAATGAGAGATGAGAAAGATGAAAGATGAATGTCGCAAAGACCAAGGACAAAAAAATCTATCCTCGGCAACGACGCCAAAAATGTTGGCGTTGCTAGTAAAAATGATAAAGATGATATGAGGAGAATGAAGATAAAATGTCGTTGAAGCGTCGAGAATAAAATATCCCCGGCAACGACGCCAAAAAATGTTGTCGCACAGAATGTCTAGGCACCACGACAACAGCTCAGATTGGGGGTTGTCACCCTGATCTCCAATCTCTCCGTTTAAGCTGTCTCCCTATAGCAGGCTAAGGGGGGTAGACCCTATGGAAAAGTGGAATGAAGAAGAATTATTTGGGAACCAACCAATTCGGGAGACACAATGAAGCAATTAAGTACTTAATTAAGATTTAGCAAGACTTATAAGATTTGATTAGATTTTAAACGATTGATACCAGTGCCTTATGGAGTCGGCGATCTTGCTAGGGAAATTAAGACCAAGTAATCGATTAGCAACTGCCGCTTAGATGAATGACTATTTTATATGAAATGTAGATCCTAAAACAAATGTGAGATGCAAGAATCTTGGTTAATTTTAGTTAAATGCATATTTAAATGTCAACCCTTCAATCCTTTCTGTGTTGAGCCTGATTTTGTAGTAATTGGCAGAGAGAAGATCAGGAGAAGCACATTAAAGTGTGATTAATGATACCTCTCCTAAAATTCTAACATACCCGGTGCCTTCGGCACTGTAAAGAGATATGGATCTGACGACTACAAGGTCACCGTTTTAAGTACTATTAAAATGGGCTTCTCAAGAAAATATGGATGGAGATCTATCTGTCTATCGACCAAGCTTATGCTTGGAAGTAAATTTTATTTATGCAAATTTAACTTATATGGAAATGCACTAGAAGATGAGAGACTTGAGAATGGGAAAACACTTATGCCGCAAAAGCCCTCAATTACCCAAATGAAATGCTCACCTTTTTTTTAGATGAAGACTTAGAAAATAAACTCTTGAAGATACTATAGTTAAAACACCATTTTATTTCAAATCTTCTTGATACAACTTAGCTCAAAGAGAACAAAAACAACTTTGAAATTCGATATCAATGTCAATAGATGCTTTAAAAAAATACTCAGTTGATGAAACAAAGGATATGCATTTTGTCACAATTCCATGACAGAGTACTTAATTTTCAGAAATTATTTTTTAGGACAATAGTAAGAAAAAAATTTATGACAGCAGCAATATGACAATGAAAAAAGTAAGCTATCAATGATATTTTTATGCCAGAACTTTACCGAAATTTTTCCAAACTTACCCACACGAATTATTAAAATTTTTCAGCTTGTTGTGATGTGAATTATTGAATTATATCAAATCTGATATACTTATTACAACCATCAATTAAAACATGAAATAAGCCTAATGATGAATGCCCAACTCAAGAAATTAATTCTTTAATGTATTAGACAACTTAGGAACTTATTTTAAGCTAACCCACATGAAATTTTTCCATTGTTATATTTCAGACTTCAAAAATAGGATTATTCATAGATAACAGTGACCCAAAATGTAGATCTAGGCCAAATTATTGATACATATCAAACATAATGACTTATTAATGTATTTAGCAATTTTTTAGTTAATTTCAAACCACTTAGATGTGTTTTTCACCACTATTAGAAAGGTATATGACTGTTGTAGCAAACAATGAGGAAAAAGATGGTTTAGATATCAAACCCTTAGGCTCTAGGCCTTGAAGATCACTTGCCCAAGTTGCCAAAAAAAAAATCAATATTTGACAAACAAATTTTTACCTTTTTTTTTTGCAAAAACCCACCAATGATTAGCTTCATAAAATCAAATATTCAAATCAGAAATGGAGCAAGTGAATCTAGGGCCAATGAGAGCTAGCACTAGGCCCAATAAAACTAGCGTTGGGCTAGGAGAAGGCAGATCTGGGCTTAGGAGCCCCAAAACTTAAAGCCCTTGTTCTGAAAAAAATATTTTTCTTCAGATCTTTAGATTTATGGCAAAATCTTTAATGGTTGGCCTTGTAAAAAGACTTAGGATAAGATATTTCCCTCCTGGGTCTAGATCTGTCTCAAAACCCCCAGATTTTCTTGAAAAATCTCAGATATGAAGATTTACTTGGCTGATTTCTTAGATCTATTCCTGCAAACAATCTTTGATCCCAGATCTTGCCCTCCAGGGTCTAGATCTAGCTCAGATCTGAAGATTTTCTTAGCTGATTTCTCATATCTATTCCTGCACAAATGAAAAGAGAAAAACCCAATACTCAATATGTACAAAAATAGAGAAAATCCAAAAAGCCCAAGTGTTAAAATTCAAAATTATGTTACAAAATTTCATATCTACACAAGTAAATAACAGATCTATACAAATAATTTACAGATCTATCAGATCTGAGGAGTATGTGTTCAACTCTGCTCCCAGATCTGATAATCTAAGGTCCCCCTACTAGCCTCCACGTAGCTTCTCCACCCGACCACTGTGCGATTGTCCCCCTCCTCATCCGACTGCTCTCGTCCATATCGGGCCAACCTGACGTCCATCCTTTACCCACCCGATAAAGTGGTTTCCCCCCTGGCCCCCAATGCTACGTGTCATTAGATGAGTGGAATTGGGCGGCCCCTCCAAAATACCAACGAGCGCCCAAAAGCAGTGCGAAATGAACTGCTTACCACCCTCCCACTACGCGACAAATTAACCACTATTCACCCTGTACTCGTCAAAAAATAACTTTTTGTGTATAAAAGCCAAAATCCCCAAAATTGTTTGTTTTCGTTGAATTTTCATCTACAAGCCTCTCTACGCATGCACAACACTTGCAAAAGACGAAGCCTTCAACCCATGTACAATTTCACTCCAAAGACGCCGCAGACAACCCAGTCGACATTGCAGCCTATACAAATTCCCTTCGACCACGTACAATTGCCAACCACCTTGCTCAGAGCCAATTCACCCTAGTTCCAGGTATTTAAACCAAAATTCACCAAATACCCTATCAATTTCAAAGTAAGCAGTTGTCGAGTGTTTTTAGTTATGTTAAAAATTAATTAAAAATACTCAAGAGCTCAAGTCTACTCCTTGCTAAACACTGTTGCCCTAAATACTGCAAATTACCCTCTCCCATACTCAAATCCAAAAGAGCAGAGAATTTCTGCCCCAATTGCTATGGATGTGAGACCCATCTCTACACCCCATTTAGACCTAGACCACCTTCCCTTAGCCGATAAATATTTCCAGATAAAGGACACCTCTGTCTAAGAATCCCTGCTCAAAGTATACTACTAAAGTAGGGATAAATACTTGAACCATGCTAATGAAATTGGTCTTTGGGAGTCCAATTTGCCCAAGTACCAGTTCCCCCAAGTCCACATTTTCCCAGAAATTGTACATTACTGTCATGCCAACTACATTCCAGGTCAAATAGTAGTCATGTCCCCTAACCAAACCATACTTTTCACCATCACTGGAGAGTCCATAAATGAAATGTTACAACTCCAGCTTGGGAAAAACCTGACTCCTCTCTCAATTGGAAGCTTATTAGATGAGTTTCCCAAGCTTACCACTGCAAAGTTGGTTGAGATGTTCCAACCCTTCATAAGAGAAGAAAAACACATCCCAAAGGACCCTCCTCCATATGTAGCTACAATTTTTCCCCATGGGGTCAGAACATTGTAGCCATGATATCCTATATCCTGGGTTATACCACCAACGAATATATTGATGAAATTATCTTAGCTTTCATGTCCATTTACACTCTAGGGCAACATCCTGCTATTATCTATGACTATGCCCAGTTTATAGCTGAGAGGATGCATGACTAGTTTCTTAGAATGAGCAATGAGAAAGTCTTCAAATACTCCTTTGTTTTGTACCATCTTTTTCTATATTACCAGTCAGATAAGTTTCCATTCACCCTTCAGAAGATTGACACAAAGGGTCAGCCCAGATCTGTCATTTTTTGGACCCCATTGATCCATAAATATCAATCTCCATACCCATATGCTGACTTCATTGATTTATTTGTACACCCAGTCATGACAATGTTGATAGGATGCCCTCCTCCAAGAATCAGTACAGACATAAAAAGGATCCTTCAATTGTCTAAACAGACCAAAGTGGGTGATTGGTAGTTATACCAAAACCACACCAAAATCAGAATTTATGGTTGCATGCTGGCACCATACAAACTACCAAAATACCTCCCAATGAGGTTGTTTGCATTATAATACTACAAGAAAATTATCAATGGGGATGAGATAAACTTTTTAAATTCCAAGAAGAAGGCCAACTTCAAAATAAAAGACCAACTAGGCCCCTTCATATGCAACTCTAGGGAGGCAGGCCATGAAGTAGATTTGATATTGTAGAGCATGAAATTCCAAAGAAGTTTTGTTTGGAGATATGGCCCTTTGAAATTCATCACCAAGAAGAGGCAAAAGGTCAAGCTATGACCTTTTATTCACCGTCCCATACCTGAGATATAAGCCTACACCAACCAATTAGAATGGGTGGAAGGAACCCTAGTTGATCAAGACATCACCAGAATAGACATAGAGAATGCTCTAATCGATTTTGAAAAACAACTTGATGAGGGTTCTTTCCTGCAAGTGTTAGAACAATCAAGTAGGCCATAGCAGTCAGATAGGCCAGAACAGTTAGAGAGGCTAGAGTAGTCAAGCAGACTAAAGACAACCATGAGTACCCCCTTAGTTGTGCAGACTCCTCTAAATGAGGAGAAGAATCTAAAAAGAAGTAGGGAGGAGGAATCATGTCTCTAAACAAAAAGACAGAGAGTGAAAATAGGAATACACAGAGGAAATGATAGAAGTTACCAACAAAGAAGGAAATAGAAGCATGCCCATCACCCCATCAGAAGGCACACCCTCCACATCACAAAATCGGGTTTGGGAAAGACAACTCAATCTTGAAGTATCTTCCTTCAGAATGTCTGTTTATAAAGACCAAGACATCAAGGAAAGGTACATGGAACTAAAAGCAAGGAATGAGAAGCTTAAGGTCCAAACTTATGCCCAGTACCTGAAGATGACCCCTACCAATCAAATTAGGCTAATGTCGGCCTTTGATATCAAAGAAGGGAAATGCAGATGATTTTTATCAAGCCTACAACTCAACAGCGAAAAACAGCCTCAGATTTTAAGAAAGTAGATTTTGAAGTGCTGGCAAGGGATATCCATCCCATAAATCAGATTGAGCTACACAAGAAAATAGGGGAGATGATATACTCCACCTTGACTGGAAAGGCCATAGCTTCTCATTAGCTACAAAATTCTTTAAACAACATATTTGCACAATTCCGATTAGAAAAGGCCTCCTCACAGGCCAAGAATACAAGGATCAAGTCCTTAGAGGACTTAGTAATTGAATTGGGATAGGATCCCAAGGATATAAAAGCCACAAAACAACTTATCAAAAAGAAGAATGAGGACATAGATGCACTAAAGAAATAACTAAAAATACCTCAGCTACAACATCCACAAACACTGGAAGTCCTAGAAGCCCAGCAGGGGCATGAAGAACTCATGGACTTAGTCTTGAAATTGAATGACTAATTGAAAGAGACTGAGAAGGAATTGGATACTTTAATCCAATGAAAACAAGTAGATGTGGCCACCTCTTTAACAAACGTTATCCCCACAGTCTCTACAGTAGTGCCATCCACACTAGTAGCATCTTTGGCACCTACAGCTCCACTTGCAACAACATTGTCAGTAACAACATAATCTACTACAACAACAGGTGCATCAGAACTTGTGAAAGCCATGGAAGATATGTCTATCCAGGCTACAAAGATGAAAGGATTGAAGGAAAAGGTGGCAAGTTTGGAAATTGACTGCAAACTTTCCTGACTCAAGTAGAAAGAAGAAACACAAAGGGCCCAGAGAATGGGTGAGAGGATCAAAATCCTAGAAAAAGATTTAACACTTGAGAAGCCACTTGGAAAAACCAAAGGAATGTTGTCTGCCAATATCATTGACTCTGTAAATGATATTTGGCCATCAATCCAAGTAATTTTTGACAAACAGAGCTGGTAAAGATAGCTACATAAGCTATCCAGAAAGTAAAAGAGGAGTTGGGGGATAAACCAGAGGATGCCAATAGACTCATCCACTTCCTCAACAACAAAAACAGATATGAGCTCCATGAGCTAAATATAGAAGATAGAACTGAGGCCATTTTAGAAATAAGGAGGGCCCTTTCCAAAAGGAACCTTATGCCTAATTTGGAAGAAAAGTGCCACCATATGCAGGTAGCCATTGATAGGTTCATGGCTAAATTCCATATTTTGAGGGAGAAAGGTTTTCCCAGTGTTATGGTCATCAATGATAAACTCATGACATAATTGGACTATGGCAACAAACTTAGACAGTTAGCTAAGGAACAAGCCAGCTCTTTTTCTCACCAAGCCAAATTTTGCTAAATATGCTGAGGCTGATGAGATTTACAGGCATATGACAAATGTGAAATTACCAGATGTAGAATGGTGGGAAGCTATGACTGACTTACTGTGATGAATTGACAGCTAAAAGTTACCACACAGTAAATATGAAGTCAGCCTGGTAAACAGATGAAAACAAGGTAGTAGGGTCAAAGAGTAGCAGGGTCAAAGAGTATCACATGAAATATCAAAGTAAAGAAGACTCCAACATAAAAATGCCACAATTATCGGCCAACATAAAGGGCTACACTTCAACCATAAAGGCCATCACAACCACAATAAAGGGGACAACAAGAAACAATTCATTAGTTGTCTCTATCTTCTTGCTAGAAGATATTTGTATTTCCTAGAATAAATCTCAAGTTGTTTTGAGATATTTTGTAATAATTTTTTGTATATATGCTTCATATTTCGAAGTATATAGGTGTGGATTCAAAACATTTCTATAGACTTTTTCTCTCAAATAAGAAATTCTATTGTATCAATGAGTAGATTGGCTTGCTGGATCAAGGAATAAAGATCAGATATTTACAGGATTCTTGTGTAAAGTGAAATACAAATAAGTATTCTCTCATGTTCAATGTTGTTTTTCTTCAAATTTTTTCCATAATCTTTTATGTATCTCGAAAATCTAAATGTTATAACATGGAATGATATTTTAGAAATTACTTAAATACACTTTTTCTTGGTTGTTATGCATTATTATATGTTTTCTTCACAAATCTAAGTTAAGGAATTCTTGATTGCTCGTTATTTTAGGTGACTTCTTGTGATCTATAGCAAGGGATTCTTAATTGCCCTTTGTTCATGATTATCCTCTACTCTTCATTCTGATCCCGGTCTAAGCATTCTTAAGTGCCCTTTCACCCTGGTTAGAATTACTTCACCCATTAGGCTTAAAGATTTTCATCTTGCTCTGCTAGCCTTCCCTGTGAACATTCCCTTTCATGAATTGATCCGGTTATGCTATCCATTTTTGACTCCATAGCCCAATGGCTTGAAGACCTAGCGCTATCCATCTGCTCTAATAATTCCATCACCCAACCTTCAATTCAAAACCAAAACCCCAAGGAACACTAAGAACTAGCCTAATACCCCATAAGAAACAAAGCTAAATTATACAGAGAACCCTCTCTGAGTTATAGGTTGGCTAGAGCCTATACTTAAAAGATTGGTTTATGGTTAGCTCGGCCTTTCCTTCTTCTGATAACTTCGAGGGAAAATTTCTGAGTGATAACATAGTGGCGACCATATTGGGGACAACCCTCAGTCCTAATAAATCTTTAAGAAAATTTTAATTCTATATTTAGAGCCTCTTAAAGTATTTTATTAGAAGTTTTTTTCTCACGAAAAAAATAATAAAATAAATAAAATTATGGCTTTGAGGAAAAACCATTATACTAGGTTGGATTCGAGGAAAACTCATTATACTAGGGCTAACCTAGATCCAACCCTCCCCCAGTATTTGTTAATCCCAACCTGATTTCAAGAAAATCCAAAACAGAAAAAAATTCAGCCAGTCACACACCCTTAGTTAAAGTTAATTCATGCCCTGCTGAATGGTTGTTTTTAGAAGATCTTCCCTTTGATGAGCAATTTGATTTGTCATTATTTAGATCAAAGTCTCAAAGTGAAATTTGTGACACTGTCATAGATCCAGAGTTTATTGTAGACCTCGAAGTCCAAAAATCCAACAAATCAATTGATGAGTACCTTCTAAATTCACCACAATCATCCCTTAGTACTGCAAAGATCCCTGAGCTTTCTAAACAATTGTCCACTACTCCCAGTTCACCATTATTCGCTTCAACAGCTGAAGCCCATCCCCACCTCCATTCATACCCTCACTCCCTTACCAACTTATCATATCCCAGGTACCACCTCCTGGTCCTAGTTCATCCTCCACTACTGCATCACCTTCCAGTGCCTCAACCCCACATTTTAGCCCTTCCCAGCTTATAGCCATGGCAAATAGATATGCTCCCCTTGTCTTACATGCTCCACTTGGCACCATGTCCATAGACTACTAGAGTAAAATTGTCCAATTTGATGGCATAGGACACTACATTGCACACCACCATGTTAATAAAATGACAAACTACTTTGAACTTCATGAAATTGATATTGTGGATGTCCAGATGAGATTATTTGCTCATACTTTAGCTGGTGATGTTAGGAAATGGTTTAGATCACTACTTGATAATAGTATTGATAGTTTAAAAGTATTTCAACAACAACTTTTGAATAGATGGGAAAAGAAAAAGAATCCTCTACAGATCCTTTCTGAATATGAAAATGTTAGGAGAGGACCCAATGAAACTGTTCAAGATTACTACACCAGATTTAACAATATATACAATGCAATTCTAGTTAATCTTAGACCCCCACCTGACTTAGCATTAATAAAGTTCCCTGATGGTTTTGACACAGACATGGCATTCCAGCTCAAGGAAAGAAACCTCCCAACCCTAGAAGATATGCAAAGTGCAGCAGTAAGTGTAGAGGCTAATTTATTAGCTAAAAGAACTAGAGTTAGGAATGAAAGAAGAGGATTAGCTAAAGATGAGCCTTCACCCTCTGACAGTAAAATAGATAGCTTAGCAAAAGGCATGGAAAAGTTAATGAATATAATAGAGAATATAGAGAGGAAACCCCAGTGGGATAATCAACAGGCACCTCCAGTTAGAAACCTGAACTTTAGGAAAAACCAAAACCAAAATACTGGAAAAAATGGACCTGATCATAATATAAGACCTCCTATCAAGGAAAATTATGCAGAAACATCCAATCCTGAAGACCCAGAGCAAGATACACAGATTAACCTGATGGGATTAGATGATGAAGGTGTTGTTTTTCTGATCCAAGATGATCAGGAATTGCATATGTTGCAGTAGTTGCAAATCCAGTCTAGAGAGTCATTTGATTATAAACAAGGTTATGATTCTGCCATCTTTTAAGTACATAAGTAATATAACCTAAGGAGTAAAAATAATTCTAATATCCCTGGCCAAACCAAGAAAATAGTGCCAAACCAACCAAAGAAAATCAAAGAAGCCCTGATTTCTAAAATCCTCCATATTCTCCCCAGATAAAACCAAAATCCTTCTAGCCCTACCATTGAAGATATAACCCCTAATCAACCTTTTGATGATCAAACCTCTTCTTCAATTCCTCCCAAAAAACCAGTGGACACACCTCAAAATACTATATTGGAAAACTCACAAAAAGAAGTCTCCAATAAAGGAAAAGAAGACCATCCCACTCAAATCCCTGCTATCAAAAGTCCAAACCCTCAAACAGAGAAAGCCCCTTTACCTTTTAATTTGGGAGCAGAGGTAGCTAAGCTAAAGATTTCAATCCCTTTGATAGAGTTAATCAAGAATGAAACCTACAAAACACATATAAACTAGACCCTGAACCTTGCTGAAAATGAGGATTCAGTTAACCTGTTTGATGACAAACCTGAGCTTATATTTGGTCCAGATGTCAATGGAAAACCACTAGAAGGAAGAATACCACCTTTCTACATTAGCCTTGGCATCCATGACAAAATTCTTCATAATGCAATGTTGGATTATGGAGCATCCCACAATTTAATGCCCAAGTCAGTAATGGAAAATTTGAACCTAGACATTACAAGACCTTACAAGGACTTATTTTCATTTGACCCACGTCAAGTAAAGTGTCTGGGGTTGATTAAAGACCTCTGTGTTACCTTAGTTCAATATCCTGCCAAGAGCATCCTTATGGATATTGTGGTTGCATACATCCCACCAAAGTATGGCATGCTATTATCCAGGTCATGGGGAGCCAAAATTCAGGGATCTCTACAACTTGATATGTCATATGCAACAATTTTTGTTTTTGGACAACCTAAAAACCGAGAAACTTTAATGGAATACATGGTGAGTAGCGAGGATCACCTCAAAACTTTCCTATCTAGTATGTACATTTAGACATCGATTCTTTTATTTTGTATAACACTGATGAAACACAAGAAGCTATTTTAGACAGTGTTGATACAGAACGAAAAGAAATTGCAGTTTCAAAACAAAAGGAAATTGTCCAAACTTTAGAACTTTCCACTAAACAAGGTAGTCAAGATGAGGAAGAGTTGGTGGAAACAGATGATGCTATTATGAACATGAGATATTGTGGCATCTTGAGTTTGATGGGTCAATCAATAAGTTTGGAACATGAGCAGGAGTTTGGATATACAATCTAGAGAATGATTACTCATAAGGCCATGCCTACATACTAAATTTTAAATGTACTAACAATATGGCTGAGTATGAAGCACTAATTTTAGGTCTTAAATTAGTTAGGAAGCTAGGAGCTATAATAGTTTTTGTCATGGGAGACTCTGAATTAGTGATAAAACAAATTAATGTTGTATATATGACCAAAGAACCTAGATTAAGTTGTTATAGAGGAACCATTGTAGAAATACTAAACACTTTCTTGGAAACCAAAGTTGTTGTAATTCCTAGAAAACATAATATGCAGGCTCATAGTTTAGTAATGTTTGCCAAAACCGGCAAGTTACCCTTTCAGCCTAACTATCAGTACACTGTTGAAGTAAGGCATAGGCCTGCGATTCCAGATAATTTGAAGAACTGGTGAATATTTGCTGATGACAAACAAATAAACAACTTTTTGATTTCAGAACAAGAATTTGTAAATAGAAATATAGATACTAACACATCAATAGATCCTAACACTAAAGATAAAATAAAAATAAACGAGATAGAAGGTGAGGAGATAGATATATTCCAATCTACTAAATTTACAAAATCAGATGTAGAAAACCTAGAGCAAGTTGAGATGATGAGATAATTAGTGAAGACACTGAAGTAATCAATCTCAAAGACGATTTCTTACATAAGGGATTAACCCCTTTGGAAGACCTGTTTGATTCAAATGATGTTCCTAGAAAGCCTAAAATGGAACCTTTGAAATCTGATATGGAGTGTAATATTGGCATTGATGAAAATCCAAAATTGATCAAACTTTCTAAATCATTACCTCCCACTAAAAGAGTAAAATAAATTGAATTATTAAAAGAATTTCAAGATGTCTTTGCTTGGAGTTATGAGGACCTCAAATCCTATGACACCAGCATCATACAACACACAATCCTTATAAAATAAAATCAAAAACCTTTCAGACAAAAACTTAGAAGGATAAATCCTGTCCTATTACCTTCAATTGAAAAGGAAATCTAGAGAATGTATGATGCTAAGATAATTGCACCAATCAGATTTTCTTATTGGGTTTCAAACCTGGTGCCAACTAGGAAGAAAAATAGCGAGATCAAACTCTGTCTGACCTTAGAAACCTCAACAAAGTATCCCTTAAAGACAATTACCCTCTCCCCAAAATGGACCATATTTTTCAAAGGGTAGTTGGATCAACCAGGATCTCATTATTAGATGGGTTTTCTAGTTACAGTCAGATTTTAGTTCATCCTGATAACCAAGCCAAAACTTCCTTTACCACTCCTTGGGGCACATTCATGTATGTGAAAATGCCCTTTGGACTAATGAATGCATGAGCCACTTTCTAGAGGGCTATGGATATAGCCTTTTCTAAAGAAATCCATGATTTCCTAGTGATATACCTAAATGACATTAATATATTTTCAAAATTTGACAACCAACATTTGGATCATCTAAGGCAGGTTTTTACTAAATGCAGGAAATATGGAATTTCTTTGAACCCCAAGAAGTATTTTTTTGGATTAGAAGAAGGCAAGTCATTAGGTCATATAATTTCGAAAGATGGTATCCGAATAGACCCTGCAAGAATAGAAGCCATCTTACAGATACAACATCCAAGGAACATTAGAGAACTGCAAGCTTTCTTAGGGAAAATAAACTTTCTTAGGAGATTTATTTCTAATCTAGCATAATTAATTAGATCACTAAACAATATGTTGAAAAAAGATTCGACCATCAAATGGATTGTTGAGGCTAAGAAATCCTTTGAAGACACTAAACTAGCCTTAACTAGAACACCAGTTTTGATCAGTCTAAAATTTGACAAAGATTTCATCTTATTTTCCTTTGCTTTTGAGCACATAATTGCTGCAGTTTTACTGTAGAAAAATGACCAGGGCTATGAACAACCTATTGCTTTATTTAGCAAGGTCCTGAGAGATGCCTCCTTAAAATATAACATAATGGAAAAACAAGTTTTTGCTTTGGTCAAATCTATCAAGGACTTTAGAGTATATATTTTATATTCTCATATAGTAGCCTATGTTCCCAATTCAGTAGTCAAAGACATCCTAACTCAGGGTGGTCCAGATGGAAAGAGGGGAAAATTGATTACTACTATTTTAGAATATGACATAGAAATCATACCAACTAAGTTAATCAAGGGCCAAGGTTTAGCCAAGCTCATGGTTGAGTCAAATTGTCAGGCCCTGGATATAAAATTTATTGCACAAATAGATAATGAAGAGGAGATGACGACTCCACTAATCAGCCAGGCCTTTATTGAATCACCGTGGTATGCTGATATCATTTATGTTTTATAGAATTTACAAGCTTCTCCTGGATTATCCAAGACCGAAATTGGATTTTTGAAAATGAAGTCCTTAAAATTTTGTATATTAGACAATGCTTTGTTTTGGAGGAATCATGAAGGTATCCTTCTTAACTGTTTATTAAAAGATGAGTCTGACAAAGTATTACAAGAGTTTCATGTAGGTGAATGTGGAGGACACCTTTACTGGAAAACCATTGCAGATAAAATTCTTAGAGCTGGTTTTTACTGGCCTACCTTGTTTGTCGATGTAAAGAAACATGTGACATCCTATCACAGATGTCAAATTTTTGAGGGAAAGAAAAAGCTTCTACCTATACCCCTAAAACCAATCTCTACTGAAGCACCTTTTCAACAATGGGGGCTAGACTTCATTGGTGAGATTCACCCACCTTCCTCTGCCAACACAAATGGATCCTCATTGCCACAGACTATTTCACGAAATGGATAGAGGCCATACCTTCAAGGCAAGCCACTGACATTGTTATCATAACCTTCCTAGAAACCAACATTCTATCAAGATTTGGATGTCCAACTAAAATCATTACTGACAATGCAGCAACTTTCAAATCCAAAATAATGATAGATTTTTACAACAAGTATCATATAACCTTGGGCCATTCCACAGCCTATTACCCTCAAGGAAATGGACTGGTAGAATCCTGAAACAAAATTCTGGTAAATATCATCAAAAAGTTGTTAGAAGATAATAAGAAAACATGGAATAAAAAACTAGTAAATGCCTTGTGGGCAGACAGGCTAACCACAAAGAAATCAATTGGTACTTCTCCCTACCAATTAGTTTATGGAATGGAAGTTGTTTTTCCATCTTCCTTGGGAACAACAGTGATGAAGTTGCTCCAAGAGTTGCAGGTTGAACCAAATGACATCCAAAGAAGAATCAACCAAACAATTCATTTATAGCAAACCAGGGAAGAAGTGTACATCAGATCTTAGGATGTGGAGGAAAGGATCAAGAAGATTTTTGATAAAAAGGACCAAGGCTAAGGATTTCTACCTTGGTGACAAAGTCCTAAAATGGGACTCAAGGAGGGAAGATAAAGGTAAACATGGAAAATTTGATTTCCTATGGAAATTCCCATATGTCATTTATGCTTTCAGAGGTAACAATGCTTTCTTCCTCAGAGAAATGGATGGTACAGAAGTAGAAGGTGGACCAATGAATGGTTGAATGCTCAAACACTATTTTGAACCTAACTACTGATTTTTACTTTCCATTGTACGTATTCCATTTTTCTTCAAAAAGTTTAGTTTGGATTGGATGGTGGTCTTTGAAGTTGAAGCCCAAAGAGAAGGCCCTAAGCTTCAAAGGATTTACTGTCATAAATAGTAATAATGTAGAAACATAAAGGAGAAGTGTTGCAAGGTAATATCAACAACAATTCAGAAGGTTACTGATCTACAAAGTTCTTGATATTTCACCAAGAAATGCCATCCCCAACTGGAGCCACTATTAGGTTCCTATACCAACAAGAGTCATAATTTTGAATGATTGAGATTAAACCTTGTAATATTGTACATACCTTTACTTTATGCAAATGTTTTCAATATTCAAAAAATAAAAAAATGTAAAGAGGGTATATCCTAAAAGAATAATCAAAGGAAAAAAAGAATAAAAAAAGACAAAAAAGATGAAAATTATGAACCCCAAGAAAACAAAAAGACTATGAAAGTGAGCAAGTCAAAATGTCACTCCTATTTAATTTTATGCATAATAAATGATTGTGTGCAGCTTGTAATCCTTGCCACAATCCATGATAGTCAAAAATTTTAAACTTGGCTATTTCATGTTTTCAATTTTATGTTTATAGATACAAAATAAAATCTAAATAATAGTGTAATCTTGGCAGATAATTAGATAGGTAGAGTAAATAAAAGGAGCTCAACTACTTAATCTGAGCCCTTGGATGATATAAGGTTTGATTTAGATAGTTTGCTATGTAAAGAAAAGAAAATATTGATAAGGGTTTTCTAGCTTAAATTGATCCAAGATCTTTTGCTTATAGATGTATTAAAGAATCACATGTAGAAACTACAGCTTAATCATAGAAATTTAATGTGCACATGAGAGAAGAAGAAGAAACACATAAAGCATGAGAAGAAGATAAGAAGATTGATAACGGAGTTTGTCCGACTTGGACTACGTCTTTGGGCCCTGCTCGATCAATGGGGAGGCCTTCATTCATTAAATGGCATGAGAAAGAAGAATACAATCATCAGTTACAAAAAGGAGTCTTATACCTCCATTCTGAAAAATGGTCGAGAAATGGAGAGCTCCATTGCAGAAACTAGCATCACCACTGGATTCCTGTCGCTGAGAGGTGCAAAATCGATATAAAACTTGCCCAATTCTGACAATAGACCAAAAATGACCCCTTGGAAATTGTGCTTAGGCAAGGTTCCACCCTCTATTCTCAGCTGCTCAGGGTTCCGCCACATGGTTCTTGAAATTTGTGCCTCTCCTTCTCTATCCCACGTACTGAGAAAATGAATATTTAAATAAGTTGAAGGGCGGATATTTCAACAGTTTTGTTGGGTGCATTGTTAATATTTAGTAGTGGTTCGGGAGGGGTCGGGCAGTCAAACCCTGCCCCTCCTTTTTTTAACACACCATAACGTACCGACGGCATTTTCTATGAAATGGTGGACAGTTTTGGTTTAAAAATGTGTTTTGGGGAGCGAGTCCGGCGATCCTGGTGGCCCGCTTCCCCCCAACTCCCAGCACTGACATATCCCTGTGGCATATATATACCGGTGCCATTAAATGGGAGGTTCTAGAAGAGTTTAAAACGTGTGAGGTGGTAATGGTGGGCGATAGGGTTCGCAGCTCGCGCCCCCACTGTAACCATAACTTATATTTGGATGCGGTGGTCGTTTTTTGTATGGCGGTGGTGGGCACCGAAGTTGATAGCCCGCGCCCACCATAACATATGTTTTGGTAACTGCGTGTGGGGTGGCGAGGTCATGGCCATCCACCCCCCTTTGTTTAATATGTTTTGGTTGGAATATGGTTAGGCCAGCGGGGTTGGTAGCCCATCGACCCATTTATATTTTATAATATCTATTATATATATATAATATATATATATATATATATATATATATATATAATATAACATAATATAACCAACCCCATATTTCCAAAAATCCATTTGTAGAACAAAGGAGACAAATTAACCGGGCCACAAATTCGCCTGGAATCCGGTGGCAGGATTTGGTCAAAATTGTGCCTCCTTTAAGCTTGCCACATGGGTAAGTCAACCCTCAAATTTCACTGCTTCTATCTTCATTCGGACTCAGATTGGAGCACCGTTCACACCGTTGGAATCAAGGCAACGAGCACTTCGATCTGATGTCAAGCTAACTGCTTTTATGCCACTTTGATTTTTCAGCCTTTTTCATGCCCCTGGTGTCTTGAGATCCACCTAGATCAATCCTCCCCACTGAAGAGCTTTTGGTCCTCCAAAAGAATTTACACTTAGTACGTTGTTTCAATCCACACTTTCAATCACCTGCACGTGAAACTGGTACATTCTTGCAATCATGCACGCCACTCATGACTCAACAGCCCCTCCTTGCCAAGAGTTCATAGCACACACTCATTGGCCAAAGATTACACAAAAAGTAATTAATGCCTCAAATACTAATAAGGAAAGGCCAAAATATCATCGTTGCATCTTGAAGTGATGGGAAGCACACCATCATTTTTACATTTACTTGCAATGTATGGTTTACAATGGTGGCCATAACAAGCTACTATCCCAAAAAAAACCAACTTAATAAATTAGACCACCGTGAATGGGGTGGATTCATTTGCTGAACATGTTCACCTTTCGACTCCTTTAGTGATGTTTCCAAAGCATGGAGTATCGGACACGTGGTTTGTTGGTGTCCCTCTTTGTTGCAATGGCTACAACGATTCTTTTTCCTCCAAACTTTCGGGGCTACCTTGGGGCGCTTTCCCCTGGTGTTCCTTCGATAAGTGTTCATGGAGCCCTCACTATTGTTTGACTGTGAGGAAGGAATTTCATCGCCTATCGTTGGCTGGTTACTAGCCATATTGGAGCTTTCCCCCCTTTCCTTTCTAGCGTATCCGAATCCTGCATGACGTGGAACCTCCTTGACTTCGATGGGGTTTATGATGCCTTATCCTTTGATGCCGAGGCCCTTTCCTTGATATCCCATTTTCTTCAATAGTTTTGATCCAATCCTTGTAGTATGCTTTTCAAAAGTAGCAAATTCATCATCATGAAAATCATATGAGATCGGAGAATCGCTTTTGACCTACAGATAGCTATGTTGCAGCTTCTCCAAGGCCTCACCCTTGGCTTGCAACTGGATTAGTAATCTTTGTTTTTCTTCCCTTGCCTCCTATAGAAGCCTCTTTAGCTCAACATTCTCTACTTGGATGTGGTGGTTGATCTCCTCAAGTTCTTGGAGTGTTGCTGCCCTTTTTGTTATGTCGGTTGAAATCCTTGATTCATTGTTGGAATCAGACCCCAAATCTATGGGTCCTTCTACCACGATCCCAATGGCTGAAAACTTTGTCTCACTATCAGAATCAGACCCCAAGTCAATGGGCCTGCCTCGTGCAAATCCTACAGCTGTGACCTTCTCATCTTGCTCTGACTCATAATCTTGCCTTTGTTGTACGGTGACGTTAGCCTTCTGCTTCCCCTTTCTGTCATTTCTTTCAGGTCTCAACTCAGGGTGCAAATTCCAACAATTCTCTTCGTCGTGCCCTTCTTTCTTACAATGTGTATAAGAGGGATTTTCTTCTCTTCTCTTGGTTGTCGCAGTTCTCTTTGAGTGGTCATCTTTTCCATGTGTTCCCTTGTTTTCCAGATGAACGGCCTTTACACTGGCCGATTCAATGGTAGTAGGTTCAAACAATAATAAGGAATGTCTAATGTACTATGTAATGATCCAACATACTTACTTACTACTTTAGGTGAGTCAAGTGCAATGCCCAAATTAAGTGCTTGTTTTCTAAACTCCTTGGTAAAGCTTTGAAAATCCTGACCTTTGCCCTGCTTTAAGTATTGCCACTCCATTAAGGATTTTTGCTTATAACCCAAGGGATAAAATTGTTCTTTTAATACATAAATGAAACTAGGCCATGAGGAAAGAAGATTACCCACACTCTTACTGATTCACAATTTTCTCTACCACTAGACGAGAGCAGTGCCACTCAGCTGAAGAGATGCCAACTGAATCTTTACCTCGTCCTCTACGATCTGCTGAATCCTACAGTAAATCTCAATCTGCCTAATCCAGTTATCAAGCTTCATTGCATTACTTTCACCGTTATACATGGGAAGATCAAATTTGACATCTAATTTAAAGAAAGGTTGTTTATGTGTATCCCTTGAATTTCTATGATGATGGTGATGGGAGGAAGAAGAACTTTCACTCGTGGAAGGAGAAGGAGGTGGATATCCTCTATCATCTCCGTGCACTGAACCTTGTCCTTCTGGAGCTTTTTTCTCTGCACTCTCAAGTTTTTCAAGTCTTGAGAATAACTTCTCAACACGATCTGTCATTGTGTATAAAGTCTCGCGGAAGTTTACCTCCTCTTCATAACAAGCCTCTTCATTTGTCATGTTTCTCCTTCAATGTGCACGCCCCGCTTCAGGATCGAAAGACTTTAGTTTCCCTTCACCTCTTCGGAGCTTGTTTCTTGTTAGCATACAAACATGCAATTCACATCTAAAAATACATGCTCTGATACCACTTGATCCAAGATATTTTGCTTATAGATGTATTAAAGAATCACATGTAGAAATTGCAGCTTAACCATAGAAATTTAATGTGTACATGAGAGAAGAAGAAGAAACACATAAAGCATAAGAAGACAAGAAGCTTGATAATGAAGTTTTTCTGACTTGGACTATGTCTCTAGGCCCTGCTCGATCAATGGGGAGGCCTTCATTCATTAAATGGCATGAGAAAGAAGAATACAATCATTAGTTACAAAAAGGAGTCTTATACCTCCATTCTAGAAAATGGTTGAGATATGGAGAGCTCTGTTGCAGAAACTAGCATCACCATTGGATTGCTGTCGCTGAGAGGTGCAAAATCGATATCAAACTTGCGTAATTCTGACACTGGACCAAAAATGACCCCGTAGAAATTGTGCTCAAGTAAGGTTCCACCCTCTGTTCTTAGTTGCTTAGGGTTCCACCACCTGGTTCTCAAAATCTGTGCCTCTCCTTCTCTGTCTCGCGCACTTAAAAAATGAATATTTAAATAAGTTGAAGGGTAGATATTCCAATAGTTATGTTGGGCGCATTGGTAATATTTAGTAGTGATTAGAGAGGGGTCGGGCAATCAAACCTCGCCCCTCCTTTTTTTAACACACTATAATTGTACCGACGGCATTTTATATGAAACAGCGGACAGTTTTGTGTTAAACATGCACTTTGGGGACCCGGTCCACCGGTCCCGGTGGCTCGTTTCCCCCCAACTACCTGCACTAACATATCTCGTGGCATATATATACCGATTTCGTTAAATGGGAGGTTCCGGCAGAGTTTAAAATGTGTGCGGTGGCAGTGGTGGGTGACGGGGTTAGCAGCCCGCACCCCCACTATAATCATAACTTATATTTGGATGCGGTGGCCATTTTTTGTGTGGTGGTGGTGGGCGCTGGGGTTGACATCCCACGCCGACTGTAACATATGTTTTGGAAACTGTGTGTGGAGTGGCGGGGTCATGGTTGTCCACCCCCCTTTATTTAATATGTTTTGGTTGGAATATGGTTAGGCCGATGGGGTTGGTTGTCCGTCGACCCATTTATAATTTTTTTATTTTTATTTTTATATAACCAACCCCACATTTCCAAAAATCCATTTTTAGACTAAAGGAGACAAATTAATCAAGCCAAAAATTCGCCTGGAATCCAGCCCAGGTTGGCCGGAATCCGGTGGCTGGGTTTGGTCAAAATTGTGCCTCCTTTAAGCTTGCCACATGGGTAAGTCAACCCTCAACTTTGACTTCTTCTATCTTCTTCATTCAGACTCGTATTGGAGCGTCGTTCGCACCGTTGGAATCAGGGCGACGAGCACTTCGATTTGTTGTCAGGTTAATTGCCTTTTTCGCACTTTGAATTTTGAGCCTTTTTCATGCCCCTGGTGTCTTGAGATCCACCTAGATCATAAATGCACCCTAATAAAGTGAAGAAAAAAAATGGTAGGATAAGTATATGGGTAAGTAGAAGAAAGGTTGCAGAAGTATGATGATTGATTAGACAAAAAGCATATTTATCATCTTTCATCATATGTTCCAAATATGAATGGAGAATCAAGCATGCAAATGGATTTCAAAGTCAATTAATTAACTTCCGCCATTCATTTCACCTCTTTACTTAATTAATTTCCCATAATAAAGTTCAAAGTACTTAAAACCTTTAAGTCAAAGAGGCTCAGAGCATTTCTCTGATTTTGGGAGGGACCCGACCCTCGACTCAATGACTTATGGATATCAAGTACTAAATTCCACTCACAAAAGTTCATCCCCTCTTCAGTTCATTCATTTTCCTAAATAATACTCCTTTTCCTAAGGTTAAAACACTTTTTGCCTAAGAAAAGCAATTTCCCCCCATATAAAACATTTTTCATACCAAAAATCCACAAAAAGGCTTTACCCTAAGTATTAATGTAAATATGTGAAAACATGTAATTCACAAAAAAAAACATTTTGCTTAGTGTTTTTCCTTTTCCGCCCATTTTTCATATTAATTACTAACTTTATTATATTAAATCTCGATAAAAACCCAATTTCTCGTCTATATTTAACTCCTATGTATAAATTAACCCGACACCCTAGTTTAATTATAAACTATGATTTTCACCTAAAACCCAACCAAAACCTTTAACTGGTCGATCTGCGATCAAATTAATAAATCCCCCTTTAATCCTTTGTTAATTACCCCGATAGCCTAATCTCACTTTAAGCCATTATTAAACCCTGATACTGCCATAATTAAGTGCTCGCCAGGCCCCCCACTAGCCTCCACGCAACTTCTCCACCCGATCACCATGCGATCACCCCCCTCCTCATCCGACGACTCTCATCCATATCGGGCCAACCCAATGTCCGTCCTTTACCCACTCGATAAAGTTGTTTTCCCCCTGGCCTCCAGTGCTACATGTCATTTGATGAGTAAAATCGGGCGACCCCTCCCAAATACTACTGAGCGCCTAAAAGTAGTGCGAAATGAACCGTTTACTGCCCTCCCGCTAAGCAACAAATTAACCACTATTCACCCCGTACCCGCCAAAAAATAACTTTTTGCGTATAAAATCCAAAAGCCCCAAAATTGTTTATTTTCGCTAAATTTTCATCTGCAAGCCTCTGTACGCATGCACGACACCTGCAAACGATGAAGTCGTCAACCCATGTACAATTTCACTCTAAAGACGTCGCAGAAAACCCAGTCAGCCTTGCAGCCTATACAAAGTCCCTTCGACCATGTGCAGTTGCCAGCCACCCTACTCAGAGCCAATTCACCCCAGTTCGAGGTATTTAAACCAAAATTCACCAAATACCCTATCAATTTCAAAGTAACTAGTTGCTGAGTGTTTTTAGTTAAGTTAAAAATGATTAAAACTACTCAAGAGCTCAAGCCTACTCCTTGTTGAACATTGTTTCCCTAAATACTGCAAATTACCCCCTCTCATACTCAAATCCACAAGAACTAAGAATGGATGCCCCAATTGGTATGGATGTGAGACCCATCTCTACACCCCATTTAGACATGGACCACCTTCCCCCAGTCGATAAAGATTTCCAAATAAAGGACACCTCTACCCAAGAATCCCCGCTCAAAATATACTGCCAAAGTAGGGATGAATACTTGAACCATGTTGATGAAGTTGGTCTTTGGGAGACCAATTTTTCCAAGTACCAGTTCCCCCAAGTCCACATTTTCCCAAAAATTGTACATTACTGTCATGCCAACTACATTCCAGGTCAAAGAGTAGTCATGTCCCCTAACCAAACCATACTTTTCACCATCACTCCATAAATGAAATGTTACAACTCCAGCCTAGGAAAAACCTGACTCCTCTCTCAATTGGAAGCTTATTAGATCAGATTCCCAAGCTTACCACTGCAAACTTGGCTGAGATGTTCCAAACCTTCATAAGAGAAGAAAAACACACCCCAAAGTACCCTCCTCCATATGTAGCTACAAATTTTTCCCATGGGATCAGAACATTGTAGCTAAGATATCCTGTATCCTGGGTTATACAACCAACAAATATATTGGTGAAATTATCTTAGCTTTCATGTCCATCTACACTCCAGGGCAACCTCCAGATGTTATCTATGACTATGCCTCGTTTATAGCTGATAGGATGCACGACCAGTTTCTGAGAATGAGCAATGAGAGAGTATTCAAATACTCCTCCGTTTTGTACCATCTTTTTCTATATTACCAGTCAGATAAGTTTCCATTCACCCTTCAGAAGCTTGACACAAAGGGTCAGCCCAGATCAGTCATCTTTTGGATCCCATTAATCCATAAATATCAATCTCCATACTCATATGTTGGCTTCATTAGTTTATTTGTACACCCAGTCATGACAATGTTGAGAGGAAGCCCTCCTCCAAGAATCAGTCCAGACATAAAAAGGATCCTTCAACTGTCTAAAGAGACCAAAGTGGATGATTGGTATTTATACCAAAACCACACTGAAATCAGAATTTATGGTTGCATGTTGGCACCATACAAACTACCAAAATACCTCCCAATGAGGTTGTTTGCATTAGAATACTACATGGAAATTATCAATGCAGATGAGATAAAATTTGTAAATGCCAAGAAGAAGGCCAACTTCAAAATAAAAGACCAACTAGGCCCCTTCATATGCAACTCTAGGGAGGCAAGCCATGAAGCAGATTTGATATTGCAGAGCATGAAATTCCACTGAAGTTTTGTTTGGAGATATGACCCTTTGGAATTCATCACCAAGAAGAGGCAAAAGGTCAAGCTAGGACCTTTTATTCACCATCTCATACCTGAGATTAAAGCATATTCCAACCAATCAAAATGGGTGGAAGGAACCCTAGTTGATCGAGACAACACCGGAATAGACATAGAGAATGCTCTAATCGATATGGAAAAACAACTTGATGAGGGTTCTTTCCTACAGGTGCCAGAACAATAAAGTAGGCCAAAGAAGTCAGACATGCTAGAATAGTCAGACAGGCCAAAACAGTCAAGTAGACTAGAGATAACCATGAGTACCCCCTCAGTTGTGCAGACTCCTCTAAATGAGGAGAAGAGCCTAAAAAGAAGTAAGGAGGAGGCCACCACATTAGCAAGGGGCACTTCACAGACTTATGCAAATACAAGCAAAAAGACAGAGAGTGAATCCTATCTCTGAACAAGAATACACAGAGGAAACAACAGAATTCACCAATACAGAATTAAACAAAAGCAGACCCATCACCCATTTGGAAGGCACACCCTCCACATCACAAACTCAAGTGTTGGAAAGACAACTCAATCTTGAAGTATCATCCTTCAGAATGCCTACTGACAAAGACCAAGACATCAAGGAAAGGTATAGGGAAATAAAAGCAAGGAATGAGAAGCTTAAGGTCCAAACTTATGCCCAGTACCTGAAGATGACCCCTACCAATCAAACTAGGCTAATGTCGGACTTTGATATCAAATAAGGGAAAATGCAGATGACTTTTATCAAGCCTACAACTCAACAGCCAAAAACAGCCTCAGATTTTAAGAAAGTAGATTTTGAAGTGCTGGCAAGGGATATCGATCCCATAGACCAGATTTAGCTACATAAGCAAACAAGGGAGACGATATACTCCAGCATAACTAGAAAGGGCATAGCTTCTCATCATCTACAGAATTCCTTAAACAACATATCTGCACAATTCCAGTTAGAAAAGGCCTCCTCAGAAGCCAAGGGTACAAGGATCAAGTCCTTAGAGGACTTAGTAATTGAATTGGGACACGATCCCAAGGATATAAAATCCACTGAAAAACTTATCAAAAAGAAGAATGAGGACATAGCTGCATTGAAGAAACAACTAAAAATACCTTAGCTACAACATCCACAAACACTGGGACTCCTAGAAGCCTAGCAGGGGCATGAAGAACTCATGGACTTAGTCTTGAAATTGAATGACCAACTGAAAGAGACTGAAAAGGAATTGGATACTTTGATCCAATTAAAACAAATAGTTGTGGCCACCTCTTCAACAAATGTTATCCCCACAGTCTCTACAGCAGTGCCATCCACACTAGCAGCATCTTTGGCACCTACAGCTCCACTTGCAACAACATTGCCAGTAACAATAGAATCTACTACAACAGTAAGTGCATCAGGAGAGAAAGCAGCAAAACTTGTTAAAGCCACGAAAGATATGTCTATCTAGGCTACAAAGATGAAAATATTGAAGGAAAAGGTGGCAAGTTTGGAAACTGACTGCAAACTTGCCCAACTCAAGCAAAAAGAAGAAACACAAAGGGCCTAGAGAATGGGTGAGAGGATCAAAATCCTAGAAAAGGATTTAACACTTAAGAAGCCACTTGGATAAACCAAAGAAATGTTGTGGGCCAATTTCATTGACTCTGTCAATGATATTTGGCCATCAATGCAAGTAATTTTTGAACAAACAGAGCTAGTAAAGATAGCTACATAAGCTATCTAGAAAGTAGAAGAGGAGTTGGGGGATAAACCAGAGGATGCCTGTTAGCCCTGCTATGCAGTGTTGACTTTCTAATGTCAGAGAAACTCTCGGCCTGATTGGTGGTGTCTTCAAAGGGCCCCCTCATGGGTCAGTTTCCCTTTTCCTTCTACCCTGCTTACTCTCCACCACCTCCGTTTCCGTATTTTCCTCCTAAACCCGACAAAGAAACCCCCTTCTTAACCTTAGCCCCAAGTGTAAAACCCCAAATAAACCATAAAACCATACCCATATGCCCTTGTGCGCTCATAAAACCCTCATTGAATCCCTGCTGTTGATCTTCCCTGCCGATCCAATGACTCCTGTCACACCCAATAAAGGCGACCCGCTCTACCACTCTCCACCGTCAGATCATCTCTGATGAGATCTGATGGTTTTCTCTCTCATCGTGCCAGCAATTTGATCGAGCGATACCGCGCAATGAGAGTGGTTTTTCTCTCTCATCCATTGCTACGTGTTGATCACTGAGTGGAATTGCTCGACCCCGGGCATTTACCGCTTAATGCTTGAAAGTGGTGCAATGAAAACCTTTACTGCCGGACCAAATCTCCCTGCTTGTTAAACGTCCGTGCAGTTTCGTTGCCTGACGACCATCCGATCCGTCCACTGAAGATCCAATGGCTCCAACTCACCTCGCTCTCACCTCAGCTGATAGCCTCCGTCGAAGCCATCTCTGCCATATATTTCCCCAATCCGATGGTTATTCTTCTCGCTCACCCAAATCGTCCACCTACCCATGCATTCCACGTCCTCTGACCACTCTATTGGCCGAAGGAGGAGATGACCAATTCTACCATCATCAGTCACAGTCAGACCCCCAACAACCATATTTAATAGAAAGCCTGGCCAAAAGGAGAAAAGGACAAGCACGAATTTGTAACTGGATTTACCAGTCATGGAATCCACCGGTATGAGCGCTCCAACAGCCTAAAAGGACAGCATAACACCTGAACAAATCAGATTCACCCACTGAAGCAAGCAAACACGTTAAGAGACTCCATCAGGGAATTAAACGCAGTTGGTGGTCAATTATGACCCCTCCATAACTGAACGACCAAGTGCCCTAGTATTATAAATTTATAAATATCTAGAAGTAAGAGGTAATAGAGGTTGGCATTTGATGTAAGGTTCAACTTCTGGAGACTATAGACATTTTGTCACTTGCAGCGTCTCCTCTTCATTTTTCAGCTAATACAAGCTTCTTTTGCTGTTAACTGCTCACTTTCCACTTTCTTCTTGTTCTAAGCTTGTGCCTGATATGTTGTGTTCTTGAGCTCTTAGCATTTAACACTAGATAACTGTCATCTTATCTCTGTGTTAAAGTATTGATTGCATCACTGAATAGGGTAATTAGGTTTCTTTCTATCTAATGCAGAAGAGTTGTCATCCTTTCTTTGCATTAATAAATTATATTTATAGGTTTCTTTACTAGTTGCAGCCAGCCATCACATGGTCTTGTGCATCTGTTGGTATGGTTAGTATTCCTCATATTCACCTTATATCTAAACTGTGAGCATTGGTGGTCTAAAGCCTTGTAGTCTGAGGGTGTTCATCCATGTCTGGAGTGAAATAGAGTGAAAGTGGTTATCTGGCTTGAACCAAACCATCATTCCTTCCATTAAACTTGCAACAATAGTTGAATTTATATGTTACCAGGCATCTCCGAGCTACAACCTAGGAGAATTTCTTAGAATCCTAACATAATTGGCACCATTGCTAGGGAGAGGAGATTGAAGCTCAACTTCCCTGGGAGAACGACACAGATCCAACTTTGATGATAGACAAAGTCTGGACATATTTTTGGTTGTAATCATCTATCTTGCGACTCTACTGTAGGTCGAACCTCGTGGCAAATCCACATCACAGTTCTGGCTCAGTTTGTGAGACACACTTAGAGAAATCCTCAGAAATCACCAGTTGACCTAGTGCCTGACCCTGAGAAGATTGTCAAGCAAAGAAAGATCTCACGAAAAGGAGCATCAGGATCAGGTTAGCCTAAACAAACTTATGTATCTCTGCAAGAAAGGCTTGTAACTGAGCATTCACATGTTGAAAATATAGAGCCTAGCATTATCAGTGAAGAAATAGTCTCAGAGATTCATAAAGCTCCTTGTTCAATAAGTTCCCCTTTGGATCTTAGTCCAAAGGAAACCTCCCTTCCAGTCCATAATATTCCTTTAGCCCTGTCAGTCATTTCTCAACTCCCTACCTTTCAAATTGCCAGTATTTCTCCCTCTACCCCAGTCATGGCAAGCCCACAAGCACCTACCAAAATGGAAAGAATCATAGCTGCTAGGTATGGAGCCCTGGTCATGCTTGTTCCTTTGAATGCCATGCCTGCAGGAGAATGTCATAAATACATGCCTAAGTTCACTGGTACAGAGGGAGTAACAACTGAAGAACACCTTTAGCCTTTTTATAGTTATGTTGATAAACTAGAAAGTGGTTCAAAGAGCTGACCTCTAGGTCTATAGCAGACATTGAAGCATTAGATGATGTGTTTTTAAAGCAATGGGGAGATAAGAAAGACTTGCTATACTACCATACCGAGTTTGGCAACCCCAAAAGGGAAAATGGGGAGTCATTGTCTGATTTTAATAAAAGATTCAATCGTATGTATAGCAAGATACCAGCTGAAGTGAAGCCTACCCCCTCCTATGCCAAACTCACCATTGCCAATGCATTTGATTCTGATTTCTTCCTGCTATTAAGAGAAAGAAGATGTGCTTCTCTAGCTGAAATGCAAGATGCAGCCTTGGAGGTGGAATCCAATATCATGGCTAAAGAGAAAATCAAAGGACATGTTGATAAAAGGAGGCAGAGAGGTGAGTCTTCTTCTTCTTCTTCATCTTCGGTACCCAAAATAGACAAAATTTCTAAGATGATAGAGTCATTGGCTGCTAAAATATCCAAACTGAAGGTTGTGCAGAGTTCTGGGAAAGTAAGGCTTCCTAATTCATTTGCTCTTAGAAATCCAAATCCATTTAGAAGAGCAAATGAACAATTGTAGATCATTTAGAGGAGCAAAGAGGCCAGTGAAGAACAAAGGGTTAAGATTCCTTTCCTGAACGTAGTCATGGAGGAGGAACAGTTTGATGAAGAGGATGAGATTCGTTGTATGGAAGACAAGGACAGTGCTACCTTTTCTACATTAGCTGCCTACGAGTAGTCATTACTCAGGGACTAGACCAGTCAAGAGTGGGATAGAGAAGCTGTTCTGTAGATTGAAGACTAGCAAAGATATAACTTGAGGTCAAGAATGAGTAATGTCAAGGAGAATCCTACCCAAAGAGCCATTGTCCCCATAGAGCAGTAGATCAGCAAGCAGAAGCGACCAACAAATGATCCCATCATCCTCAAAGCACCAGCTCTAGAGGTAAGAGGCCCTGACAAGTCTCCTTTCCCTTTCAGTTTTGAATCAGAGGTCCAGAAGTTAAAAATATATGTGTCTCTGAAAAAACTTGTAAAGAGTGAGGTCTTTAGAAAGCCTATCCTTGATGCCCTTGAGCTGAAAGCCACACAAGCATCTAATGACTATGTGAATTTACAAGATGATAAACCGATAGTTGTGCTTAGCCCAATGACTGAACCTGTTGATGACAATTCCCCATCATTTTATGTCTCCTTGACCATTCATGACAAAATTCTCCACAATTGTCTGTTGGACATAGGTGCCAGCCATAATCTGATGCCCAACATTGTCATGGAAGAGTTAGGCCTTGATATAATCAGACCTTATCATGAATTGTTCTCATTTGATTTGAGGAAGGTGAAATGTCTGGGGTTAATCAAAGACTTGGTTATCACCCTAACTCAGTTGCCCATGAAGAGCATGATGATGGATATTGTAGTAGTAGATGTCCCCCCTAAGTTTGGCATGCTACATTCCAGAGGGTGGATTAAGAGGTTGGGTGGAACATTGCAAAATGACTTGTCTTATGCCACTGTCCCAGTTTTCGGAGGAGAAAGCAGAAGGCTATACAGGGAAGCCCAGCTGGCCTATATCATTAGTGATGAGAAGAATCCCACTAATCATCCCATTTACGCTGTGGACACTGATTTTGGAGCATGTATTCTCCAAATTGAAGAATCCATAGGGCCTCGGTGCAGCTCAAGAAACCAGTATGCCAGGCCATGGAGGAGAGAGGAATGCAGCCTTGGGATATGTTCTTTGATGGAGCTTGTTCAAAGGAAACTGTAGAAGTGGGGGTGGTGCTGGTGTCTCCAAGACAAGAAAGCACACATCTGTCTTTCAAACTGACTTTTCAGGTCACCAACAATATAGCAGAGTATGAGGCTCTGATATTGGGCTTAAACGTTGCCAAAGACATGGGAATCAGAGACATAAATTGTTTGGAGATGTTGATCTCATCATCCGACAAGTGAACAAAATGTTCCAAGCAAGGCACCCAAGGCTGAAAGCATATAGAGATGAGGTATGGAGACTCAAAGATGCTTTTTATAGTTTTTGTATCTCATATATCCGTAGAGTAAAAAATCAGCTTATCGATTCCCTTGATGTGTCTGCTAGCATGTTCATCCCTCCCATGCCCCCTAAATTGGTTTATGAAGTCCAGATAAAATATAGACCATCCTTGCCTGATAATGTCCAACACTAGAAAGTGTTTGAGGATGATGATGAAGTAAATAGGTTTCTGTAAGTCATTGATGAATTCTCTGAAATGCAAATTGACCAAGAAAATGAAACCTTGGAGGAATGTCCCCAGCCCTAGCTAAAGAATAGAATTGTCCAAGACAACATTGTGCAGTTGCCTAGCAATAATATACCTAAAGGGCTAGTGCCTCTAGAGAAGTTGTTTGACCATAACGATGTGCCTCATAAGATTGCCCAAAAAGAAGATCAGTCTGTAGTTCATAAGCATAACATAGGGATTCTGGATCATCCAAAGTATATAACTCTGTCCACCCATTTGTCTGCTACCCAAAGCTCTCAGTACTGCACCTTAATGAAGCAATTTTCAAATGTCTTTGTTTGGGAATATAGTGACCTTAAAACTTATGACAAAAGGATCATCTAGCATACAATCCCATTGGACAAAGACACCATTCCTTTCAAGCAGAAGCGGAGACCCATTAATCCTTTGCTCCTCCCTTTGATTGAGAAAGAAATCAAGAAGTTGTTGACTGCCAAAATCATAGTTCCTCTAAGATATTCAAAGCGAGTAGCCAACTTGGTAGTGGTGAGGAAGAAAAAATGGAGAAATCAGGCTATGTGTTGATTTCAGGAACCTGAACAAATGCTCTAAGAAAGACAATTATCCTCTGCCCAAGATGGAGCATTTGTTGTAGAAGGTCTTAGGAGCTAAAGTTACGTCTTTCCTGGATGGATTTTCGGGGTATAACCAAGTTGTTGTACATCCAGATGACCAGGAAAAGATAGGTTTCACCACTCCTTGAGGCACTTTTATGTACTCTAAGATGCCCTAATGTTGGGGCTACCTTTCGGAGAGCCATGGATATAGCGTTTGTGAGAGAGAAGGATAAATTTGTCCTTGTCTACCTAGATGATATAACAGTATACACTAGCAGCCATCAAGATCATTTGCAGGATTTGAAGAAAGTGTTTCTGAAGTGCAGAAGGTTTGGGATATCAGTGAATCCTAAGAAGTCACAATTTGTTTTAGAAGAGGGCAAGCTTTTAGGACACATTGTTTCTACTGCAGGTGTCAAGATTGACCCAGAAAGAGTGAAATAAATACAGGCCTTGTTTGTCCCAAGATCAAAAAAGGACATCCAATCCTTTCTGGGCAAAATAAATTTTGTAAGGAGTTTTATTCCTAACTTTGCAGAACTAGTAAAACACATCACCTCCATGCTAAAAAAGGGATCAGAGATCAAATGGAATGATGCAACAAGAAGATCTTTTGAAGACATCAAGAGAGCTATTATGGAAGCTCCCACTTTGATAAGCCCAGATACAACAAGGAGTTCCATATCTTCTCCTTTGCTTCTAGTGACACCCTTGCAGCAGTGTTATTGCAAAAAGATGATGAGGGTTCATAGCATCCAGTGGCATTTTTCAGCAAAACCTTAAGGGATGTTGAACTAAGGTATGCTATTATCGAAAAACAAGCCTATGCCCTTATCAAATATTTGAAAGCTTTCTGAATATACATTCTTCACTTCAAGGTAATTGCATATGTGCCCTCTGCTTCAGTAAAGGATGTCCTAGCGCAGCCAGATGTTGATGGAAGAAGGGCTAAATGGATTGCAAAGCTTATTGAATTCAACATAGAATTGAAGCCCACCAATCTTGTCAAAGGTCAAGGCCTTGCCAAGCTAATGGCTGAAGAAAATTGCAGGATGTTGAACATGAATTGGATAAGCACAAATGCAGGTAACAGATAGACATAAGAAGCAACAGTAGGACATGAACAGTTGTTGGCTGAAAATCTAGCTTCTTGTGAATAGTATTCTACAATAGCTTAATTTTTGTTGAAGATAGAAGTTCCTCTAGGCCTTAGTTCAAGCCAAGCTAGGACTATTAAGCTCAAGGCATCCAAGTTTTGTATTCATGAAAACTTGCTGTATTGGAAGGATCCATCTGGAATCCTTTTAAGATGTCTATACAAAGAGCAATCTATGGAAGTCATGCAGCAGTTTCATTCCAGCATTTGTGGAGGGCATCACTATTGGAAAACCACAGCCCACAAGATCCTCAGATCTGGGTATTATTGGCCCACTCTGTTTTCTGATGTCTTTTTATTTGTGAGATCCTGTGAAAAATGCTGGAGGTTTGAAGGAAAACAACAGTTGAAGTCCTTACCCTTGAAGCCAATACATGCCAGTGGCGTTTTCTCGTAGTGGGGCTTAGATTTCATAGGGGAAATTAATCCACATTCCAGTGGCCAGCATAGATGGATCTTAGTAGCTGCTAACTACTTCACTAAATGGATTGAAGCCATCCCTACTAGGAATGTTGATCGCCATGTGGTCATGAAGTTCTTGACATAAATTTTTTTCACTAGGTTTGGCTGTCCACACAAATTGGTTACAGACAATGCAATAGCCTTCAGGGAAAAAGAGTTGGTAGACATGTGTAACTCAATGGGCATTAAGCTAGTGTATTCCACCTCATATTACCCTCATGGTAATGGTCTAGCAGAACCATTTAATAAGAGCCTGATAAGGATAATCAAAAAGCTGTTGGAAGACAACAAGAGGAACCTGGATTCCACACTGAAGATTGCATTGTGGGCAGACAGGGTGACCACCAAGATATCAACCAAGAATTATCCGTTCAAGCTGGTATATGGCACTGAGGTTGTATTCCCAATCCAATTGACCCTCCCTGTGGCTAGGTTCTTGCAGGAAGAACAAAATGAGGAAAATGATATGGCAAAGAGGATTAGTGACTTGGCTGAAGTACATCAAATCAGTGATCAACTGATTGAGAAGTCTAAAGCACATCAAAAGAGAATCAAGGAAGCTTTCGACGGAAAGGCAAAAATAGACAATTTTCAAGTGGGAGACTTGGTGCTTAAATGGGATGCATTGAAGGAAAAGAAAGGCAATCATGGGAATTTCGATGCTCTATGGACTAGACCTTTCGTCATTGCTTAGATCCAGGGGAACAACACTTTCATGCTGCAAAGTATATAAGGAGAAATAGTTTTTGATGACCCAGTTAATGGGTGGTTTTTGAAGATTTATGTGGTTTAAGGCTTTTAGGCCTCAACATTGTAAATATGTTCTTTTAAATTTTTAGCGTAGGCTTAATTAGACTCCATGCCCAATGGAACACTAGGAAATATTGTTGATCTTGTTTTTGTGTGGAAGGTAGTGGTCTATGGTTCTTGAAACCTCACAGGGAGGATTTCATCCCCAGAAGGAGCCAGTGTTAGCCCTGCTATGCAGCGCTAACTTTCTAATGTCAAAGAGATGCTCAGCCTGATTGGTGGTGTCTTCAAAGTGGCCCCTCATGGGTCATTTTCCCTTTTCCTTCTTCCCCACTTACTCTCCACCACCTCCGTTTCCCTATTTGCCTCCTAAACCTAACAAAGTAACTCCTTTCTTAACCTTAGCCCCAAGTGTAAAACCAAAAATAAACCATAAAACCATACCCATATGCCCTCGTGTGCTCATAAAACCCTCATTGCATCCCCGCCGATCCAATGGCTCCCGTTGCACCAGATAAAGACGACCCACTCTACCACTCTCCATCGTCAAATCATCTCCGTTGAGATCTAACGGTCTTCGCTCTCATCATGCCGGTAGTTTGATCGAGCGATGGTGTGCGATGAGAGCGGTTTTTCTCTCTCATCTGTTACTACGTGTCGATCACTGAGTGGAATCGCTTGACCCCGGGCATTTACCACTTAGCGCCCGAAAGCGGTGCGATGAAACCCTTTACCGCCCGACCAAACCACCCCGCCCGTTAAACGTCCGTGCAGTTTCATTGCCCAATGACCATATGATCCGTCTGCTGAAGATCCAACGGCTCCAACTCACCCCGCTCTCACCTCAACTAATAGCCTTCTTCGAAGCCATCTCTGTCGTTTATTTCCTCGATCCAATGGTCATTCTTCTCGCTCACCCAAATCATCCACCTACCCATGCATTCCACGTCCCCTGATCATTCTATTGCCCAAAGAAGGAGATGACCAACTCTGCCATCATCAGTCACAATCAGACCCCCAACAACCATATTTAACAGAAAGCATGGCCAAAAGGAGAAAAGGACAAGCACGACTTTGTAACTGAATTTACCAGTCATGGAATCCACTGGTATGAGCACTCCAACAGCCTAAAAGGACAACACAACACCTGAACAGATCAGATTCACCCACTGAAGCAAGAAAACACGTTCAGGTACTCCATCAGGTGGTTAAATGCAGTTGGTGGTCAATTATGACCCCTCCAAACCTAAATGGCCAAGTGCCCTAGTATTGTAAATTTATAAATATCTAGAAGTAAGAGGTAATAGAGGTTGGCATTTGATGTAAGATTCAACTTCGAGAGATTGTAGACATTTTGTCACTTGCAGTGTCTCATCTTCATTTTCAGCTAATACAAGCTTCTTTTTTTGCTAACTGCTCACTGTCCACTTTCTTCTTGTTCTAAGCTTGTGCATGATATGTTGTGTTCTTGAGCTCTTGGCATTTAACACTAGATAACTATCATCTTATCTCTGTGTTAAAGTATTGATTGCATCACTGAATAGGTTAATTAGGTTTCTTTCTATCTAATGCAGGAGAGATGTCATCCTATCTTTGCATTAATAAATTAGATTTACTAGTTGCAGCCGGCCATCACATGGTCTTGTGCATCTTCTGGTGTGGTTAGTATTCCTCATATTCACCTTATATCTAAATTGTGAGCATTGGTGGTCTAAAGCCTTGTAGTCTGAGGGTGTTCATGCATGTCTGGAGTGAAACTGAGTGAAAGTGGTTATCTGACTTGAACCAAACCATCATTCCTTCCATTAAATCTGCGACAATAATTGAATTTATATGTTACCAGGCATCTCCGAGCTACAACCTAGGAGAGTTTCTTGGAATCCTAATAATGCCAATAAAATCATCCACTTCCTCAACAACAAAAATAGATATGAGCTCCATCAACTAAATATAGAAGATATAACTGAGGCCATTCTAGAAAAAAGGAAGGTCCTTTCCAAAAGGAACCTTATGCTTAATTTGGAAGAAAAGTGCCAGCATATGTAGGTAGCCATTGACAGGTTCATGTCTAAATTCTAGATTTCGAGGGAGAAAGGTCTGCCTAGTCCTATGGTGATCAATGATAAACTCATGACATAATTGGACAATGGCAACAAACTCAGATAGTTGGCTAACGAACAAGCCATCTCTTCATCCATAAGGGAATTACCAATAGGAAAGTCTTGTATGACACTTTTGAAAACTTGTTCTTCCTGGAACATGAAATCAAACATATTTTTCTCACCAAGCCAAATTTTACTAAATATACCTAGGCTGATGAGATTTACAGGTGGATGACAAATGTGAAATTACCAGATGCAGAATGGTGGGAAACTATGACTAAAATGAGGTTCTTTCCTCTCTCGCTGTCAACAGTAAACTATAGCGGGGAGTCATTTACCCACATCTGGGAGTGGAAGAGGCACTCCTCCTCCTATGGATCTTTGGGTTCCTCCTTCTTGATCTTCATGGTGGCAACGGTGGCGTTGGGCTCTACATCGATAATCTGCTTCCCTTTGTCATTCCCCTTTTCAGGTTTCGACTCAGATTCAGAACATGCATCTAATTCTGAAACCTTTAGCTTAGCCACCAGTGACTGCTTGGCCCGACACTCACTTGTGTTGTGAGTGGAGCTCTTATGGAACTCACACCACTTTCCCGTGTCCTTTTTCAGCTTCACGGCATTGTTCTTTAATTGCGGCTTTGGCGGGTTGTCTTAGGTTGCCCCGCCTTGGCTTTGTCCTTTGTTCTGTGGTTTGGGGGCACCTTTCCCTTGCTTTGAATTCGTAGATCCAAAGTCTCGCTTTTTCTCTTTAAACTTTTGCTCGATCTTGACGGCATATCAGTATGCCATGCTTAGCGAGGAGATGTTCAGGAATTCTATTTCATCCTGGATGTACCTATGCAAGCAGCCATGGTATTTGAGTACCAAATGATGCTCCAAATCCTTGATACCCAACTTTGTGCGAAGGGTATGGAAAATATTGGTGAACTGTAGCACGTCTTGGTCCCTTCCTTGCCGCAACATGGTCCACTTTATGTATTGATCCTCATAGCTTCCGACAGGGTAGTACTGCTCCTTGATGGAAGCCCATAATGAATGCCAAGTGGGTGCAACTGAGAACAGTGAGGCTGTAATTTCATCCTTCTTCTTGCAGTAGGTTTCCCACTAGTCCTTGACATGGGGGGCGGCTTTGAGAAGAGCGCAAGTAATCTTTTCCCGGTTGGAAAAATCTTTAACAAAAAAATACCCTTCTAGCATATTTAACCATTTATCTACGACATCTACATCTATCTGACCCTCAAATATGGGAATGTCAAAGTTAACTTGTACCTTAAAGGATGTGGTGCTTTTAGAGTAGCTGCTGGAAGTAGATATGTCACCCCTGGGTAGCTGCTGAAGGATCTAGGCAAAGTTGTCCATCATCACATTCCCTTGTTGCTTGAGGGCCTCTTTGAGCAATATTTTGATAGGATCTCCCACCCCCTCATCTTTCTTTTCATCCTCCATAGGAGGCCATCGGGATTTGTGAGGCTGGTCTTACAAAGGTTCGACTAGTTCAAGCCCTAACTCCTTATATGTCGACCTCATTGGGGACATGCAAAGAAAGACAGAGAAAGAGCAGATTGCTTTGATACCACTGGTCCAGATTTAAATAGGAACACAACAAATTATGGATATAACCATACATACATAGATGTAACATAAATAATACTTCATTTCATTACTGTAAAATACTGAAATATGCTTACAAACAAAAATGGAAATAAACTAGCTAGGGCGATGGTAGCTTATCTCTGAGAAGAGATGTGGCGGCTACATGCCTTTGAACTACCTTACAATGAGGCTCAAGGGCCTTTTTATATTGAACAATAAGACAAAACCCTAAACAACCAAAACCCTAACCCGAGGATATGTAACACCAGGAGTTTATGGGCCCCGTTGGGGTGAGTGGGACAACCAAATTGCTGGGGTCACGAATTGTTCATATTATCTATGTTTGATGTGCATGATAACCCATTGGAAAGATATCTTCAAGGACTACGACGGAAAATATGATCTTATATTACGTAATCACTGGCGGGAGATTCCCAAAAAAATGTTGTTTAGGGCCTCAAAACTACTCTCAAAGATTAGGACCTAAATAACACAAATAAATATGAAATTACTAAAAGTATTATAGGCTATTGAATAACACAAGTAAATATGTAATATAACGTAGGTACTTTTATCTATTTAGCAGCCTAGATAAATCCATGAATCAGAGAGAAACCAACAACTTCATTATACTATTTCAGAGAAAGGAAAACACAAATGAAATGATATTTACAAAGAGGAAACATGTTGCACATTGATCTTCTTGGAATAACCATGAAAGTTTCATTAATACTTAGAGGGATCAAATAACTAGTCTGTAACATTTAGCACAACATCAGTCAAGTCCCCCATGAATAAGCAAATAGAACCAAAGTGGCATCTTAGAATTCAGACCCTGTGGGTGCGAAATTCCGGAACCTTTTCTAAGTGTTTCTTCCCCCTATTTATCAGAAGAGGGAGAGCTTGGATTACAACTTACAAAATATCTTCGCCTGAGCTCCAGTTGTCTCATAGACTAGTTGTCTAGGCGTGCCAAGATACGCTGCCCAAGATGATTACAATCAGAATTTGATCCCTTCTTGGAAATAAATAGAAATTGTAGAAATAAAAGGAAATCTGGAGGATGATGGAGGAAGAGGTCCTTCTTCCGTTCCTATGAAAACCTCTTGTAAGGCTGCATCTCTGTCATTGTGCGTCCCTCTAGCTGATCAGATGGTCCCTGTCACTTTCCTCTTAATTGCCCGACTTCCCCACTCTCGAAATATGATAGTGATCAACTATAGTTTCCCTTTACAAAGTAGCAGTGGAGGTTGTCCTGATAGTCCTTTGCTATGTATCTGAGTGGAGCCCCATGCTGAGCCATTAATATTCGTTAGTCCCCATACTTTCATTTACTCATAGAAGATGTACAACAAAACAATCAAATTCATTTCTCTCCTCGGTTTCTTCTTGTAGGGGCTTCTATGGGACCGGCCCATATCACTCTACCACTGCCCCATACTTCTATTTAAAGTCTCAGTTGTCGACTCACATGCCTTCAATTCCCTGTACCGTGCTCTTGGGGCCTTGCTGTAATCCAATCTTTTACTTCTAAAACATAATGAAACCACGAGCTATGATGCCCCTCAACACCCTTTGGTTTAGCTCCTTTTTATGCTTCTGTTGATGTGACCGGGGGCCATGATTAGGCTCTTAGTCCTTTGGTGTTATGGCCTTTGCTCTCCCTCCCAGGAGTATTTTCCTTTATTACATAGAATACCGCATACCAACGCTTTATACACTTTACCTTTGATACGTCCCCTTGAAACTTGCGATCGTTGATCAACAGGATTGGGCCCACCCAGGATATTGTGACAACAATGTGATAGATAGTGGTGAGGATGAGTCGTTTTCAGAGGGGGGCATGAGTGGTAAGTGGTAATTGAGGGGGGGGGGTGGAAAAATGATATGAGGACACATTCCAGTGGGACCTTTAAAAGAGATGGACCCAACAACCCTTTAAATCTGTTATATAAAATATCGCATCCGAAGAGTCCCCACATATCGTAATCGTAACATTGGGCAGAACATCAACTCCAGAAGATTAAGACTCGAAAAACTGCTAAAAATAGTAAACTATGCTACAATTAAGGAAACTGAAAAACCGAAAGAAACAATGGTGGGGTCCAAGTGGAATTGGCGGGTGACCACCAATATCCACCTAGATCATCTATTTAGTAGCCTAGATAAATCCATGAATTAGAGAGAAACCAACAACTTCATTGTATTATTTCAAAGAAGGGAAAACACAAATGAAATGTGATTTACAAAGAGGAAAGATACTGAACATTTATCTTCTTGGAATCACCATGAATGTTTCCTTAATACTTAGAGGGTCCAAATAACTAGTCCATAACATTTAGCACAGCATCAGTCAAGTCCCCCATGAATGAGAAAATAGAACCAAAGTGGCATCTCAGAATTAAGACCCTATGGGTGCCAAATTCTCGAACATTTTCTAAGTGTTTCTTCCCCCTATTTATAAGAAGAGGGGGAGATTGGATTACAGTTTACAAAATATCTTCACCTAAACTCTAGTTGTCTCATAGACTAGCCGTCGTGGCGTGCCAGGCTATGCTGCCCAGAATGATTACAATTGGGATTTGATCCCTTCTTGGAAATAAATAGAAATTGCAGAAATAAAAGGAAATCTGGAGGATGATGGAGGAAGAGGTCCTTCTTCCGTTCCTATGAAAACCTCTAGTAAGGTCGCATCTCTGTCATTGTGCATCGCTCTAGTTGCTCAGATGATCCTTGTCACTTTCCTCTTAACTGCCCGACTTCCCCACTCTCTAAAGATGATAGTGATCAACTATAGTTTCCCTTTACAGAGTAGTAGTGGAGGTTGTCCTGACAGTCCTTTGCCATGTATTTGAGTGGAGCCGCATGCTGAGCCATTAATCTTCCTTAGTCTCCATACTTTCATTTACTCATAGAAGACGTACAACAAAGCAATCAAACTCATTTCTGAGGGTATTTCTCTGCTGGGTTTCTTGTTGTAGCGGCTTCTACAGGACCGACCCATATCACTCTACCACTACCCCATGCTTCTATTTAAAGTCTCAGTTGCCAACTCATATGCCTTCAATGCCCTGTATCGAGCTCTTAGGGCCTTGCTTTAATCTGGGCTTTTACTTTTGAAACATAACGAAACCATGAGCTATGATGCCCCTCAACCCCCTTTTTTTAGCCCCTTTCTATGTTTCCACTCATGTGCACAGGGGCCATGACCAGGCACTTAGTCCTTTTGTGCTAGGGAGTTTTCTCTCCCTCCCTAGGGGTCTTTTCCTTTATTACACAGAATACCGCATACCGACACTTTATACACTTTACCTTTGGTACCTCCCCTTGAAACTTGTGATCATTGATCAGCAGGATCGGGCCCACCCACGATATCACAACAACAATGCGGTAGATAGTGGTGAGGATGAGTTGTTTTTAGAGGCGGGCATGAGCAGTAAGTGGTAAGTGGTAAGTGGGGGGGGGGGAGGTGGCGAAATGATACGAGAAGGACACATTGCAGTGGGGCCTTTAAAAGATATGGACACGACAACCCTTTAAATCTGTTATATAAAATATCGCATCCGGAGAGCCCCCTCATATTGTAATCGTAACATCAAATGGAACATCGACTCCAGAAGATTAGGACCTGAAAAAACTGCTAAAAATAGTAAATTGTGCGACAATTAAGGAAACTGAAAAATTGAAAGTAACAATGGTGGGGGTCCAAGTGGAATTGGTGGGTGGCCACCAATATCCACCTGGATCATCTATTTAGCAACCTAGATAAATCTATGAATCAGAGAGAAACCAACAACTTCATTATACTATTTCAGAGAAGGGAAAATACAAATGAAATGAGATTTAAAAAGAGGAAACATAATGCATATTCACCTTCTTGGAATCACCATGAAAGTTTCATTAATACTTAGAGGGTCCAAATAACTAGTCCATAACATTTAGCACAACATCAGTCAAGTCCCCCATGAATAAGCAAATAGAACCAAAGTGGCATCTCAGAATTCTGACCCTGTGGGTGCGAAATTCTAGAACCTTTTCTAAGTGTTTCTTCCCCCTATTTATAAGAAGAGGGGGAGCTTGGATTACAGTTTACAAAATATCTTCGCCTGAGCTCAAGCTGTCTCATAGACTAGCCGTCTAGGCGTGCCAGGCTATGCTTCCCAGAATTATTACAATCGAGATTTGATCCCTTCTTGGAAATAAACAGAAGTTGCAGAAATAAAAGGAAATTTGGAGGATGATGGATGTAGTGTCCTATCTAGGGTGCTAGACGGGGCTAAATTTATTATCGACCAGGGTGGGTATACTTAGAGGCATGTGCCTAAAATATATAGACATAAAGGATCTAGTCTAGGCCTATTCTTCCTAATTTCAATGATGTAACTTAATCTAATATTAAACTATCAGCCAAATCTTTAATTAAGCATCAAACTATGTGTCATTATCAGCTAGGATGCAACTCATAACATGATGTGTATCACTGTATTTAAAGGTTTCGGTCCCCTTACAGAGACACCAAACATGAAACCCCTGTTTAATGGTACTCAACAGTCATGAACATATTATAAGCATGCAAAGTAAAAATCATAAGCATAGTCCATAACAGTGCTTTACAAAGCAACCCTGGATCGAATCCTTTACAGGATATGATTCACGATCCAGATGAGGGTTTGTTCAAGCGCATACATAGACATCTAACAGTGCATTCATAAACACAAATGTAAACATCAATTAAATCCCTGTGCATATAAATCAATATCAAATATCATTCAAACGCTCTGACTGTAAAACGTAATTAAAATAACAATGTAAATGCAATCAAAATGATATCGGTATACCATGTACGCAGGGCCCGTCCGTGTTCTTGGTACACCGAGATTGTTACTCCACGATCACAGTATTAAACAACGCACAGAGATTATAATGCATTCTTGTATTAAATCAAAGCTCTGTTCTGAAGTGACAAGAAATGTAAACGTAAAACGTAAAGGTTGAAAAAGGTAAACTAACATATAACCAGGTTCGGCCTTATAATTACATACGGTTCACATCCTTTGAAAAATGGATGTTCATCCATGGGCGGCTGTTGCTGCTTTTACAAAAATGCAAAGATGTTCCTATCCTAGCTTACGCACATAAAAACAAGGAAACAACTAAAAAACGGATTGACTGTAACTGTGTGTTGTTGCTGCCTTTGTGCCAACATGCCATAGTTGACCAGGCGTTGACCGCGCATGTAGGAGGGATGTTTCCGCTGCGGGATAGGTGCTTGTCCATGCTTGGACATTTCCACTTTTCGGCCCATACCTTCGCTCTGGCCTGGACTGTCATGCCACATGTTCAAACGATAAGCATTTACAGGTGGTGGACTTCCTGTAGTTATTTAGGCCAAAAATCCTAATTAATTAACACAAAACCCCTAAATCAATTTAAATGCAATTCAACAACTATAAAACTATTAATTAATCAATTTCCAAGGCATTTGAGGGATAAATGATGAAAAGAGGTAGGTAATGGTCATGTTTTGGGAGGGAAAAAGGGGTCATAGAATGGTACCAACAATGGAGGAAGAGGTCCTTCTTCCGTTCGTATTAAAACCTCTAGTAAGGCCACGTCTTTGTCATTGTGCATCCCTCTAGCTACTCAGATGGTCCCTGTCACTTTCCTCTTAACTACCCGACTTCCCCACTCTCTAAAGATAATAGTGATCAACTATAGTTTCCCTTTACAGAGTAGTAGTGGAGGTTGTCCTGATAGTCCTTTGCTATGTATCTGAATGGAGCCCCATGCTGAGCTATTAATCTTCCTTAGTCCCCATACTTTCATTTAATCATAGAAGGCGTACAAAATAACAAGCAAACTCATTTCTGAGGGTATCTTATTGCAGGGGCTTCTACGGGGCTGACCCATATCACTCTACCACTGCCCCATACTTCTATTTAAAGTCTCAATTGCCGACTCATAAACCTTCAATGCCCTGTACCATGCTCGTGGGGCCTTGCTGTAATCCGGGCTTTTACTTTTGAAACATAACAAAACCACAAGCTATGATGCCCCTCAACCCCCTTTGGTTTAGCCCCTTTCTGTGTTTCCGCTCATGTGAATGGGGGCCATGACTAGACACTTAGTCCTTTGGTGCTAGGACCTTTCCTCTCCCTCCCTGGGGGTCTTTTCCTTTATTACACTAAATACCGCATACCGACGCTTTTTACACTTTACCTTTAGTTCCTCCCCTTGAAACTTGCGATCATTGATCAGCAGGATCGGGCCCACCCAGGATATCGTGACAACAATGTAGTAGATAGTGGTGAGGATGAGTCGTTTTTAAAGGGGGCATGAGTGGTAAGTGGTAATTGGGGGGTGGGGGGTGGTGGTGAAATGATATGAGAAGGTCACATTGCAGTGGGGCCTTTAAAAGAGATGGACCCAACAACCCTTTAAATCTGCTATATAAAATATCGCATCTGGAGAGTCCCCGCATATCGTAATCACAACATCGGACAGGACATCGAGGAAGGAGGGATCTTTCCTTGTGTGATCGTCGATTTTCAATGGGTGACGTCATCACTACCAAGTGTCACCCTTTGAGTGGTGACACGTGTCACCCAGAAATTCCTCCTTAGGACCCTTGAAAATTCCATATCTGCATGACTCATGTCCTTCGTATCGCCATGTCATCTCCGTACTGCTACGTTAGATATGTAATGCCATGTCATGATGATTTCAACTACCCTGTAATTTATAAGGACCAATTGTAGTCAGCCACATGACCCCCTTGGAGGAGAGAGAAAAGGGCCCATCCGCCCTTAGTTTTTCTTTGATTTTCTTTGTTAATTGAAATTGACCCCTCCTAATGCTTTAACACCAAGGGCCTAAATTATCGACGATTTGCATGAGAGCAGAGTTCGGTGATGCTTTGACCCTTTACCTGTGTGCACCCCTTTACGCATGCGATCGCTATTTGTCATGGGCCATCTGATCGCCGATTGCGATTTGCACTTTGCCTTGGTCCCGTCGATAACCGATTTGCGATATCAATGATCCGTTGATCACTGATCTTACTACCTTCCTTTGCTATTGAAGGAAGCTCCGATTGCGATTTGTGATGCGCCTTTTCCTTTGGTCTTTTCTCTTTGTTTTCTAGCTTACCCAAGCTAACTTCAACAGGCCTTATCTTATGATTGAGAAGTCCATTTTTGGACTTCCACATACCATTGGAAAGATCTTTCTGAGCATTATGCAATGAAGAGGGTCCTATTAAGCTCTGAGAACTTTTGTTTCTTGGGAAATGGTTCCAAACTTCACTGCTCTTATGCAATTTAGGGCAACTAATAACTTGTAAAGAAGTGAGTGACAACATTGGCTCCTACTGGGGATAGTGCCTTGCTGGCAAGGTGCTAAGAACCTCCAGACCAATATCCTTCACCATTGGGAATGGAGTTAGAAATATAATGAATCAATACAACCAGAAAATCTCCATGGGACTTTATTTGCTGGGGGTAATTTCCTCATCAAACTAAAATGCAGAAATAAAAAATCTAACAACTGGAAAGTAAATGCTCAGCTAGTGAGCTTATTTATTTATATGCCTAACTATGCATAGGGCTCAATTCACCTAAGTGAGTTCAACCCTCCAATGGATTTAGGCCAACATCTGGGTGCTGGACCTAGTGCCCCCATGCTGTTGAAAAATAAAAATAAAAACAAGCATGTGCCATGAAAAATCTATAAATGAAAAGCTTGATGCATGCTCTAGACACTACCTTTGCTGCTAACTTAAAAATGTCGCTAGGTAGTCAGCTATAGGGTCATATAACTGACAAGAAAATTTTGCAGTTGCCTCTTTTTCATAGGTAGTCCGCTAACCAGTATCTTCTCCATGAGGGCATCTACAAATATTGTTTAGCTCCTCAGCCTTAGATTTTTCAAGAAAAACTTTTCGCTGGAAGCTTTCTCCCCACTTGCTAGTAAATGGATCCATTTGATAATCCTCGACATCTCATCCTCCTTTGAATGATATGAATCATAAATCGGAGGAGCTTCTTGATCTTGTTCTCGAGGTGTAGGATGTGCGTTGTAAACTAGAGCCTCCTAACTGACCTCCTCATGGGCCTCTTCTTCTTGTGAAGCTTCCCATGATTGGGATTTTTGTCGATTTGCATCACTTGACTCTCCATCAGAGTCATATACATCATAGGAAGGAGAAACATCAAATTTGGCCGAATAAGACCTTAGAGGGTTTATTTTCAGCTCAATGATGTTTCCTTCCTTTCTTTCTTGCTAATTTAGTGATGCTTCTTGGTGCAAGTAGATGTTTTCCTAGAGCAAAGCTCCACAAACATCTTCTGCAAGGTCATCAACCTCGGGAATGTCTTCATCATTAAAGTGTGCACGACGATCTTAGAATAGAGAATTAGGAGGATATAGTCTTTTAAAATAATGATTGAATGATATATGAAAACTCTTTAAGGAAGATATGCTGTCACAAAGCATGGTTTTGTACCAAACTCTAGCTTCCTCGTCTAAAGAATGCCTGAACAATTTCATTTGTACATCTTCAAGAAAAATGTCTTGTTGTTCCATGCATTCATGAAAATCTTTGAGGTGTTGGTCAGGCCTTCTATCTGTATTCCCGCTGAATCTAAGCAAGTAGGTATTCCATTCATGAAATGAAGGGACATGATTTGGATAACCAAAGATAGAAGTACAATCCAGTGGGGAAAATTTGTTGGCCAGGAATGCAAGAATGGCCATCTCGAAAACCTCCCTATATGAATGATTGTAGGTACAAAGTTAGGGAAATTTTTTGACTACTGTAGCATTAGATTGAGTATGAGGCTGATTAAAAGCCAGGATGATCAATAGAGATATGGGAAGTGGATTCGCCAGAATGTTTACCATAAAATTAAATAGTGGAGTCACCAAGGTGAGAGATCTTCAACCCTCACTTCCCCTGCCCACCTAACAGAGGAAATGTAAAAATTTGTCGTACCCGGGAAAAAATGTTCTAATCCATTCCTGGCAATGACTTCAGAAAGATGTTGTGGCTTTTTCTAGAACCACCTACAACATGAGTGCTTCAGGAGATATAGAAAGCCTCCTAGAGACAACCTCTATGTTGATTGTAGACTATGCCTGGGACATCTTAAAGAGAGGAGTGCATGGAAGATTGCAAATGGGGGTTTCTGTTGCACTCCAATTGTCACGTAAAAAAAATATAATAAGAGGGGCTTAGTTTGATAGGCCTTCATTAAGGTAGAATCAAGCCAATACATGGATCCAAATGTGGGGGGTATATCGGGGCAACCTCAAAGAGAAAAGTCTTGCTCTAGTGGCTGACATGCAACAATTATACAGCTTAATACTAAAGTTGTAGTGAATGTGGAGAGGAGGAGAGGAATGGGGGAAATAGATGCGTAGAGTTGTAAACAAAAAAAATCCTTAGCAACCATGTTCTAGCATAAATATGGAAGAGGGAGGAGTTGAAATGGTAGAAATATCAGAGTGCTAATTAAGGTTTCAAGACGGATATAACATGGGTATCATTAGTGCCAAACAACATGAGTAAATCTCGGATCACACATGTACTGTAGGTTAATCCAATAACACAAACAAATCTTCAATTCCTACAGGTATTGTAGGCTATTGAATAACACAGGTAAATATGTAATATAATGCAGGTATTGTTCTCTATTTAGCAGCGTAGATAAATCCATGAATGAGACAGAAACCAACAGCTTCATTATACTATTTCACAGAAGGGAAAATACAAATGAAATGAGATTTACAAAGAGGAAACATATTGGACATTGATCTTCTTGCAATCACCATGAAAGTTTCATTAATACTTAGAGGGTCCAAATAACTAGTCCATAACATTTAGCACAACATCAGTCAAGTCCCCCATGAATAAGCAAATAGAACCAAAGTGGCATCTCAAAATTCAGACCCTGTGGGTGTGAAATTTCGGAACCTTTTCTAAGTGTTTCTTCCCCATATTTATAAGAAGAGGGAGAGATTGGATTACAATTTACAAAATATCTTCGCCTGAGCTCTAGCTGTCTCATAGACTAGCCGTCTAGGCGTGCCAGGCCATGCTGTCCAAAATGATTACAATCGGGATTTGATCCCTTCTTGGAAATAATCAGAAATTGTAGAAATAAAAGGAAATATGGAGGATGCTGGAGGAAGAGGTCCTTCTTCCATTCCTATGAAAACCTATAGTAAGGTCGCGTCTTTGTAATTGTGCATCCCTCTAGCTGCTCAGATGGTCCTTGTCACTTTCCTCTTAACTGCTTGACTTCCCCACTATCTAAAGATGATAATGGTCAACTATAGTTTCCCTTTACAAAGTAGTAGTGGAGGTTGTCCTGATAGTCCTTTGCTATGTATTTGAGTGTAGCCCCATGTTGAGCCATTAATCTTCCTTAGTCCCCATACTTTCATTTACTCATAGAATACGTACAACAAAACAATCAAACTCATTTATGAGGGTATTTCTCTCCTAGGTTTCTTGCTTTAGGGGCTTCTACAAGACTGGTCCAAACCACTCTACCATTGCCCCATACTTCTATTTAAAGTCTCAGTTGTTGACTCATACGCCTTCAATGTCCTATACCGTGTTCTTGGGGCCTTGCTGTAATCCACGCTTTTAGTTTTGAAACATAATGAAACCGCAAGCTATGATTCCCCTCAACCCCCTTTGGTTTACCCTCTTTTTAAACGGGGGCCATGACCAGGCACTTAGTCCTTTGGTGCAAGGGCCTCTGCTCTCCCTCCCTAAGGGTCTTTTCCTTTATTACATAGAATACCGCATACCCACGCTTTATACACTTTACCTTTGGTACCTCCCCTTGAAACTTGCGATCGTTGATCAACACGATCGGGCCCACCCAGGATATCGCGACAACAATGCGATAGATAGTGGTGAGGATGAGTCGTTTTCAGAGGGGGGCATGAGCGGTAAGTGGTAAGTTGGTGGGGGGGGTGGTGGAGGTGACGAAATGATATGAGAAGGACACATTGCAGTGGGGCCTTTAAAAGAGATGGATCCACCAACCCTTTAATTCTGTTATATAAAATATCACATCTGGAGAGTCCCTGCATATCGTAATCTCAACATCGGATGGGACATCGACTCTGGAAGATTAGGACCCGAAAAACTGCTAAAAATTGTAAACTGTGCTACAATTAAGGAAACTGAAAAACTGAAAGAAACAATGGTGGGGGTCAAGTGGAATTGGCGGGTGGCCACCAATATCCACCTCGATCATCTATTTAGCAACCTAGATAAATCCATGAATCAGAGAGAAACCAACAACTTCATTATACTTTTTCAAAGAAGGGAAAACACAAATGAAATGAGATTTACAAAGAGGAAACATACTACAAATTGATCTTCTTGGAATCACCATGAAAGTTTCATTAATACTTAGAGGGTCCAAATAACTAGTCCATAACATTTAGCACAACATTAGTCAAGTCCCCCATGAATAAGCAAATAGAACCAAAGTGGCATCTCAGTATTCAGACCCTGTGGGTGTGAAATTATAGAACCTTTTCTAAGTGTTTCTTCCCTCTATTTATAAGAAGAGAGGGATCTTGGATTACAATTTACAAAATGTCTTCACCTGAGCTCCAGTTATCTCATAGACTAGTCATCTAGGCGTGCCAGGCTATGCTACCCAAAATGATTACAATCGGGATTTGATCCCTTCTTGGAAATACACAGGAATTGCATAAATAAAAGGAAATTTGGAGGATTGTGGAGGAAGAGGTTCGTCTTTCGTTCCTCTAAAAACCTCTAGTAAGGTCGCGTCTCTGTCATTGTGCATCCCTCTAGCTGCTCAAATGGTCCCTGTTACTTTCCTCTTAACTGCCCGACTTCCCCACTCTCTAAAGATGATAATGATCAACTATAGTTTCCCTTTACAAAGTAGTAGTGGAGGTTGTCCTGACAGTCCTTCGCTATGTATCTGAGTGGAGCCCCATGATGAGCCATTAATCTTCCTTAGTCCCCATACTTTCATTTACTCGTAGAAAATGTACAACAAAACAAGCAAACCTATTTTTGAGGGTATTTCTCTCCTGGGTTTCTTGTTGCAGGGGCTTCTACAGGACCGACCCATATCACTCTACCACTGCCCCATACATTCTATTTAAAGTCTCAGCTATTGACTCATATGCCTTAAATGCCTTGTACCATGCTCTTGGGGCCTTGCTATAATCTGGGCTTTTACTTTTGAAACATAACGAAACTATGAGCTATGATGCCCCTCAAACCCCTTTGGTTTAGCCCCTTTCTATGTTTCCGCTCATGTGAACGGGGGCCATGACCAGGCGCTTAGTTGTTTGGTGCTAGGGCCTTTGTTGTCCCTCCCCGGGGGTCTTTTCCTTTATTACACAGAATCCCGCATACCGACTCTTTATACACTTTACCTTTGGTACCTCCCCTTGAAACTTGTGATCGTTGATTGGCAAGATTGGGCCCACCTAGAATATCATGACAACAATGCGTTAGCTAGTGGTGAGGATGAGTCGTTTTCAGAGGGCATGAGCAGTAAGTGGTAAGTGAGGGGGGGGGGGGGGGGGGGTGGTGGTGAAATGATATGAGAAGGACACATTACAGTGGGGCCTTCAAAAGAGATGGACCTGACAACCCTTTAAATATGTTATATAAAATATTGCATCCGAAGAGTCATCGCATATCGTAATCACAACATCGAATGGAACATCGATGAAGGAGGGATCTAGCCTTGTTCGATCACCGATTTGCTATGGGTGACATCATCACTGCCACATGTTACCCTTTGAGTGGTGACACATGTCACCAAGAAATGCCTCCTTAGGACCCCCGAAAAGTCCATATCTACGTGACACATGTCCTTCGTATCGCCATTTCATATCCGCACTGCCACGTCAGCTCCATAATTCCATGTTATGATGATGTCAACTGCCATGTAATTTATAAGGACCAATTGTAGTTAGCCACATTGCCCCCTTGGAGTAGAGAGAAAAGGGCCCATCCGCCCTTAGTTTTTCTTTGATTTTCTTTGTTAATTGAAATCGGCCCCTCCTAACGCTTTTACAATGGGGGCTTGAATTATCGGTGATTTGCATGAGAGCGGAGTTCGGTGATGCTCTAACCCTTTGCCTATGTGCACCCCTTTGCGTATGCGATTGCCGATATGTGATATCAATGTTCAACATCATGAATCACCAATACACTATTTGTTGTGGGCCATCTGACCGCCAATTGCTATTTGCGCTCTGCCTTAGTCCCGCCGATAGTCGATTTGCAATATCGGTGATCCGTTGATCGTTGATCTTACTTCCTTCCTTTGTTGTTGAAGGAAGCTCCGATTGCGATTTGCGATGCACCTTTTCCTTTGGTCTTTTCTCTTTGTTTTCTAACTTACCAAGGGTAGTTTCAACATGCCTTATCTTCTGATCAAGAAGTCCATTTTTGGACTTCCACATACCATTGGAAAGCTCTTTCCAAGCACTATGCAATGGAGAGGGTCCGATTAAGCTATGGGAACTTCTGTGGCTTGGGAAATGGTTCCAAAATTCACTACTCTTATGCAATTTTGGGAAATTGATAACTTCTTTAGAATTAAGTGACAACATTGGCTCCTTTCGGGGACAGTGCCTTACTAGAAAGATGATGAGAACCTACATACCAATATCCTTCACCATTGGGCATGTAGTTAGAAATATAATGAATCAATACAACTAGAAAATATCCATGGGACTTTATTTGTTGGGGGTACTTTCCTCATCAATCTAAAATGCATAAATAAAATTTCTAACAACTGGAAAGTAAATGCTTAGCTAGTGAGCTTATTTATATACATTCCTAACTATGCATAGGGCTCAATTCACCTAAGTGAGTTCAACCCTCCAATGGAGCCAGGCCAACATCTGGGTGCTAGACCTAGTGCCCCCATGCTGCTGAAAAATAAAAATTAAAACAAGCATGTGCCATGAAGAATCTGTAAATGAAAACTCTGATGCATGCTCTAGACACTACCTCTGTTCCTGACTTCAGAATGTCACCAAGTAGTCAGCTACAGGGTCATACAACTGACAAGAAAATTTTGCAACTGCCTCTTTTTCATAGGAAGTGTGCTAACCAATATCTTCTCGGTCAAGGGAGCTACAAATATTGTTTAGCCTCTCAGCCTTAAATTTTTCAAGCAAAAATTGTTGTTGGAAGCTTTCTCCCCACTTGCAAGTAAACGAATCCATTTGAAAATCCTCAACCATCTCATCCTCCTCTGAATGATACGAATCATAAATCAGAGGAGGTTCTTGATCTTGTTCTCCAGGCTTAAGATTTGCATTGTAAACTGGAGCCTCCCTACTGACCTCTTGATGGGCCTCCTCTTCTTGTGAATCTTCCCATGACTGGGATTGTTGTGGATCTGCATCACTTGACTCTCCATCAAAGTCATATACATCATAGGAAGAAGAAACATCAAATTTTGCCTAATAAGACCTCAGAGGGTTTATTTGCAGCTCAATGATGTTTCCTCCCTTTCTTTCTTTCTGGTTTAGTGATGCTTCTTGATGCGAGTAGATGTTTTCTTGGAGCGAAGCTCCACAAACATCTTCAGCAAGGTCATCAACCTCGGGAATGTCTTCATCATTAAAGTGTGCATAGAAATCTTCGAATAGAGCATTGGGTGGATATAGTCTTTTAAAATAATAATCGAATGCTATATGAAAACTCTTTAAGGAAGATATGTTTCCACGAAGTATGGTTTTGTACCAAACTCTAGCTTCCTCTTCTAAAGAACGCATGAACAATTTCATTTGTACATCTTCAAGAAAATTGTCTTATTGTTCTATGCATTCATGAAAATCTTTGAGGTGCTAGTCATGCCTTCTATCTGTATTCCCACTGAATCTAGGGAAGTAGGTATTCCATTCATGAAATCAAGGGGAATGATAGAAGAAAAATCCAGTGGGGCAAATTTGTTGGCCATGAATGTAAGAATGGACATCTCAAAAACCTCCCTATATGAATGATTGTAGGTTCAAAGGTAGGGAAATTTTTTGGTTGTTGTAGCATCAAAGTGAGTATGAGGTTTCTTGAAAGCTAGGATGATCAAATAGAGATATGGAAAGTGGAGTCGCCAAAATGTTTACCATAAAATGAAATAGTGGAGTCACCAAGGTGAGAAATCTTCAACCCTCACTTCCCCTGCTCACCTAATAGAGGAAATGTAAAAGTTTGTCATACCCAGAGAAAAATGTTCTAATTCGTTCTTGGCAACGACTTCAGAAAGATTTTGTGGCTTTTTCTAGAACCACCTGCAACATGAGTTCTTTAGGAGATATAGAAAACCTCCTAGAGACAACCTCTGTGTTGATTGTAGACTAGTGCCTAGGACATCTTAAAGAGATGAGTGCATGGAAGATTGAAAATGGGGGTTTCTGTTGCACTCCAATTGTCACGTAATAAAAATATAATAAGAGGGGCTTGGCTTGATAGGCCTTCATTAAGGTAGAATCAAGCCAATATATGGATCCAAATGCGAGGGGTATATCGGGGCAACCTCAAAGAGAAAAGTCTTACTCTGGCGGCTGACACACAACAATGATACAACTTAATATTGAAGTTGTAGTGAAGGTGGAGAGGAGGAAAGGAATGGGGGAAATAGAAGCGTAGTGTTGTAGACAAACAAAATCCTTAGCAACTATGTTCCAGCATAAATATGGAAGAGAGAGGAGATGAAATGGTAGAAATTGCAGAGTGATAATTAAGGTTTCAAGACGGATATAACATGGGTATCATTAGTGCCAAACAACATGAGTAAATATGGGCTCACACAGGTACTATATGTTAATCTAATAACACAAATAAATCTGCAATTACTACAGGTATTATAGGCTATTGAATAATACAAGTAAATCTGTAATATAACGCAGGTATTGTTCTCTATTTAGTAGCCTAGATAAATCCATGAATCAGAGAGAAACCAACAACTTCATTATACTATTTCATAGAAGGGAAAACACAAATGAAATGAGATTTACAAAGAGGAAACATACTGCACATTGATCTTCTTGGTATCACCATGTAAGTTTCATTAATACTTAGAGGGTCCAAATAACTAGTTCATAACATTCAGCACAACATCAGTGAAGTCCCCCATGAATAAGCAAATAGAACCAAAGTGGCATCTCAGAATTCAGACCTTGCAGGTGCGAAATTCTGGAACCTTTTCTAAGTGTTTCTTCCCCCTATTTATAAGAAGAGGGGGAGCCTGGATTACAATTTAGAAAATATCTTCACTTAAGCTCCAGTTATCTTATAGACTAACCATCTAGGTGTACCAGGCTATGCTGCGGATAATATTTACAATTAGGATTTGCTCCCTTCTTGGAAATAAAAAGAAATAAAAGAAAAATTGGAGGATGATGGAGGAAGAGGTCCTTTTGCTATTCCTGTGAAAACCTCTGGTGGTCGTGTCTCTATCATCGTGCGTCCCTCTAGCTTCTCAGATGGTCCCTATCTCTTTCCTGTTAACTTCCTGACGCCCCCACTCTCTAAAGCTAATAGTGATCGACTATAGTTTCCCTTTACGAAGTAGCAGTGGAGGTTGTCCTGACAGTCCTTTGCTATGTATCTGAGTGGATCCCCATGTTGAGCCATTAATCTTCCTGAGTCCCCATACATTCATTTACTCTCAGAAGATGTACAACAAAATAGTCAAACTCATTTTTGAGGGTATTTTTGTCCTAGGTTTCTTATTGAAGGGGCTTCTATGGGACCCACCCATATCACTCTGCCACTGCTCCATACTTCTATTTAAAGTCTCAGCTTCCGAATCATACGTCTTCAATGCCATGTATCGTGCTCTCAGGGCCTTGCTATAATCAAGGCTTTTACTTTTGAAACATAACAAAACCGTGAGCTATGATGCCCCTCAGCTCCCTTTGGTTTAGCCCCTTTCTATGTTTCTGCTCATGTGAACGAGGCCCATGTCTAAGTGCTTAGTCCTTGGGTGCTAAGGCCTTTGCTTTCCCTACCCAGGCGACTTTTCCTTTATTACATAGAATACCTCATACCGACGCTTTATACACTTTACCTTTAGTAGCTCCCCTTGAAACTTACGATCACCGATTAGTGGGATCGGGCCCACCCAGGACATTATGACAACAATGCGGTAGATGGTGGTGAGGATGAGTAGTTTTCGGAGGGGGGCATGAGTGGTAAGTGGTAAGTT